>VFXL01000252.1:0-115335 GCA_009761765.1 Phenacoccus solenopsis | reverse complement strand
TCTTCTTCTCTAGAATGTTTTTTAATATCTGAAAAATGTCCGATGAAATAGGACCTTCTTCAGAGGAGGGGGGGGAGAAAATCAAAAATTGCCAACTAATACCATGAAATTTTACCAACTGTTGACCTTTTTTTTTTTTTTTGCTCCACGAAAATAAGATCTTAAATAAATACGATACGATGTTACAGTCTTGTTAGTCTTCAAAAAATTTAAAAATAGCTTGTAATAATACTGCGCATGTGGTCAAGTTTACCAACTTTACGCTAAAACTCCAAATTACCAACTTTCCAAAAGCCACAGTGGAAGCTCCTCCCCTCCCCCTTTCGGTACATCCCTGTCCATTCTTTTTGAATTCGGTGGTTGTGGCTATTTAATTTCGAGTTCATGAATTTCCATTTTTCACATTTTGATTTGAATAGAAAAATTTTATTTCTTCTGAGTTCTAATTCCGAACTGGTTGAAATACGAGTAATTTTAATTGCTATAAATCCAATATAATGGGTAGAAAAATCTTAAATGTACTATTATTGGGTGTCTGTTATTTTTTGTGTCAACTTTTTTCAAAATTTTATTTTACGAGATTTTTTGTTTATTTTTTTTAAACTTAATTTAATTTACTGCGCAATAATTTGTTTGTTTTAGATTTATTTTGATCGATTTGTGTTTTTTTTTTTAATTTTATTTTATCATAGTAACATTTATAACTCCTAGTGGTTTTTACATTACTTTCCAAGTGAATTGCTTTATTTTTGGGAAAAGATGGGAGCCCTGCAGAAGGCCTACAATATTCTGAATTAACTTAGTGCAGTTGGTTGAAATTTATTTTTTTTTTTTATAAATGTTCAAAAATAAAAGAAAAAAAAATGAATAAAACGACGTGTACAATGTATACACTTAATGAAAAAAGATGTTCATTGTAAGTAAGCAATACAGAAAAATTAAAAAAAAAACCTTAATCTAAAAAAAATTGTCCAAAAAATATAATAAAATTTTAAATATCCGCAAAAAAATTAAAGAAATGTTCAAAGGTTGAAAAAAAGTAAGCAGCCATGTTGCATTATAAGAACGAGCTCCTATCCACTGGATTTCAGGTAAACTTGAATTTTTCTCAAATTTTGACCATTTTCCGATTCAGGATATCATATTTGGTTCCGTAATAACACTGAATATGGAGTTTGACCTTTCTAGGAGAACTTAATGAGGAGATGTGAATGATTCAAAAAATTTTATAGTTGTTTTTTTTCAGTTCCTGCAATTGGAATACGTTGGTGATATGAGCTCGCTCTATCATTAATACCCTACACAATAGGAAAATTTCGACCTATCTTGGGATCACCACATTTCGAGTGCATAATCTCTCTTTCTTCTTTCCAACATTACTTATGAGAATACATTTGAGATATGTAACACTTATTGGCACTACTAATCGCATAATTCTATTTTTTCATATTTAAACCATTTTTAGGTTCCTTAAGGCTTTCTGGAATTTTTATTATTAGCTATTTTGAATACATTTTGACCCAAACTTTTTGTTTTAAATGAATATTATAAGCGAGTTGAATTTGTGGAATTTTGATGTTACCATCTTGCTCTGTAATATAAAATCAAAACTAATGATTTTGAAAGTTGGTGTTTCTCCAGCCCTCCCTCGAAATTTAAGTGAGCCCAAGTTGGAATTTCTTATGATCATCTTCTCGATAATATTTGCTATGTGCTCTGATATAGGTAATAAATGAAATACGTGTGTAGTATATACCTACATTAGTATCTACGTACCTACCTACCTACCTACCTACCTGCATCAATCCATTACCATCTAGCGTACATTCCTAATACATAAATAATTATTGTAATGAATATTGGACAATAAGCTGCAAACATCTGTAATGTGCAGATACCATGTTCTGGCCTCTCCAACCTTTCATTAGTTCTTTACTACAACTTTAGCTAAAAATATTGTATATTTTGTTAGCAATTTTTTAGTTTTAGGAATTAATAAGAGATGCTTCTTTTACCAACAGTTATTTGAGCTCTTTATAGTGAAATATTTTCATTAATTTTTGTATCTGTTCTTAATTTACGTTCGAAATGTTACTAACGTAAGTTGACGAGAACGAAAGAAAGGCAAAATTGCACTAATATTTTCGAATACGTGGAGCAAGCGCCAGTTGAACGTATCTTTACGTTCGCCAAAAATGCGTAGTTAGTACGCCGCGTATGATTTTTATCGACATGTTGTTCTTATTAGCGAAAATTTTTATCCAACTAAAATGTTAGTAATTAGCTAGAAGCTATTTTCTTAGCATGCGCTGATCCGGTAAAAGGAATTCATCGTTATCTCATTTGAATAAAAGCGAACGACAACGTTGTATAGGCATCTTGTGACATCTAATCTGGGCGGTAATGAGCCTTTTTGAAAGGCGCATTATACCAGAGGCTGTCTGAGCACTAATGTGAGGAAATCCATACGTATACGATTTAACGAACATTCGCTGGATGGTGGATTAAAAATCTCGTCTCGAAGCAATTATGGAGGAAAATTTTCATCGAATATGGCGGATTAATGGCGGTGGTGCGCTACTTATTTTCATTACGGCTGAAGTCTGCTCGCTGGTGACGTATTAAGGCGACGTATAAATCGACGAAGCGAGTAAATACGAAAGAAAAGTCCGATTGCAGTGATTGATTATAAAATCGATACTCGGATGTGTAATTTACCGTCGCACGTCGCGCGCCTTGAATTTCATTGCTGGTAGCTCGATTATTTCCAGACTTGTGGCGTTTAGGTGAGCTTTTTATAAGTAATGAATTTTCAATCTTCCACAAAAGCGCTTTTTATTGCCAACACTTAAGACTTTCATGTTTGAAATGTTGGCCCCGATTAGACGTATTAGTTTTATAAATTACGAGCACGTTGCGTCGCGTCGCGTCGCTGAATGATATTTTTTTATGCTCAGTTCTCTCGCTCTAGTCGTAACACACTTCGGTGAACATGCTCGGTGTTCTTTAGGCGGATACCAGTCATTTTCGACGACTATGTGGCCAAGACCAAGACCAAACTTCTCGTATACACCCTAAATGAATAATAAATGTAATACGTTTTCGATTCCGCAACCTTAATTTTTATTCGCTATTGACAAGTTCGCAGGCCGATTGGTTGCGAGTTCACGTTACACGAATCCCGCACCCTATAGCAACGTTTCGGCTGTCATTAATTGGAAAACAAAGGCGCCCAGGTAAAACAATAAGACTAAATCTTTTCCTTGTTTTGCCGACAAACGAGCGCTTATAAAGCTTTCCTGTTTTGGGAGGGTACGCGCTCGACAACGAAACGAGTATTAGCTCATTCGTGTGCTTTTAAATAAGGCTTTTTCTGCGTTCCCCTTTGTAAACTATACTCGAATAAAGATACCTATCGCGTCTTAAACGTTTATCTGCCTTCAAAGTTTCAACAATTTAATAAAAAGATAGCAACATAAAATGTCCGATTTATAAAACTTTCGCGTGCTCTTGGCTGAAACATAATGGCGAGTTGATTCGACGAATGAGAATGCTTTTCGTAAGGTTTGATGAAAGATTTGTTGAATGGGTTGATGAGTCGCGGCCGTGGCCGAGGGAAAGAGGAAGCTGATTTTACGGAGAGGTGATCTTATGATTTTTTGCTAGGTTCCTTTGCCTTTATTTTGAATTTATAAATGACTAAATGGTTTTTTTTTTAGCTGAGTTTTTAACAAAACGATAGCTATTACAGCCTACCTGATTTGGGAAGGGGAGGTCGGGGGAGGGTGGAGTCTTCAAATCTTTGCGTTTCAGACCATTTGTAATCATCTGACAAATGTCCAACTTTTTGGTATATATATAAAATTATATATATTTTTCCCCCACGCGTAGCGCCGGCGAGTATTCATAAAATTCGCTCAAAATTTGGTGAGGGACTCTTCTTGAAAATGCGCAAAAATATTTTTTTTTGTTTTTTCGATAAATTTCAAAATGGTGGATCACTCAAATTTTGAGGGGGGCTGGAGAAGGGGCAAATAGCTCAAATTTTTCGTTTTTGATTTCATATGAAAGAGTGAGTCACGGATACTAACATATCCAAATTTCAGCTTCCCAAGTGCATATTGAGAAGAGTTAGATCAAAAAACGGCTTTTTGAGGATGTTTTGAGTCATGAAATTTCTTGAATCTTCTATATCTCCCCACCAAATCAGGTTAAAGAGGTCAAATTTTGTGTGTTAGGTTAGTTGGTGACCGCAATATGACCTCTTGAATTTGGATCAAAATGGATACAAAATGGCGGATTATCAAAATTTTGAGTAGAGCTTGAGGAGCCTCAAGTTGGTAAAAATGTAATTAATATGAATTCATATGGTTATTGGGAATAAGTTGTATACTAAATTTCGAATTCACTTCCATACATGATGTTGGAGGGGGAAGGCGGGGTTATCAACCTAGAATAGTAGTGGGGGTACAGGAGGGGTCGAAAGTTTGTTACCAGAATATAACCTCTTAAATTTGAGTCAAAATGGATCCAAAATGGCGGATAATCAAGATCTGAAGATAATTTGAGGACCCTCAAATAGTTATAATTTGAGAAATATGTGTTCGCATGGTTATTTCATGGCAAGAAATACTACATTTGTGCCAAATACAACTTCTTAAGTGTTTTTGGAAAGGATGATAGGGTTTTCAGACTTGGTATTGGGTGTGGCCTGTAGTGATGAACGCTTAAGCAAGGTTATTACTAAATCAAAACAAGCCCCAGTTAAAAACTCAGCTCCAGTAATGCGGCATGGCTGCTTACGTTTTTTTTTTTTTTTTTTTTTTTTTTGCAATGAACGAAAGTCTAAATTTTGGGACTTTTATGGAATGAAATGGTTAAAAATGGTTGATTCAAGTTTCATACGATGCAGTGAGACTAATATATAGAAAATATCAGCTTCTAAAAAATAAACAAATTATGGATTTGTAGACAAAAACAGTTTTCTTTTTTTTTTAGAGGAGGGCGAGTCATATACAGAAAGAGTGGTGTGGGATTTGATCTCCCAAGCCTTTTGTTTTAATGACGTACTTTTGATAGTTTTTCTGTTTTCGTTTCCATATGAAAAAATCTTAAATTTGGCTGAAATGTAGACTCTACGTAGTAAGGGCAATTTTTGAGTATTTTTCACAAAAAGTTTTTTACCGCTCTTCCCACTGAAATCTTGATTTTACTGTTTCATAAAAATGCATTTTTCTTTCTCTCAGAATTTTTGAGAGGGAATGATGCTGAAAATTCTGAAAAATCTAGTGAAGATATCTCTTGTCTCAGAAATTGGTATATTTTTGTATTATTGAGCATCTATAAAAACGCACCAAAGAGGCATTTTGAAGTTTTAAAAGTCAAATTCCATTCATAAGAAACGCTTGTGAAAATGTTTGAAAAAACTATATCAAAACTGAGTTTCATTAGCATCTATATTTCATCTAAATTTTGAAAGATTTTGTCCGAAAGGAGCCAAAATGTCGAGAAGGAGATGGAACTGAAACGGTGACATATTTAGTTACTTTTCTTTGTAACCGATAGTCCTTCTTGTGCCCCACTTTACTGCTCTCTAATAAAATTTTTCTATTCCATTTCACAAGATGGAAAAAAATCGAAACATATTTTCTCCTCCCATCTCGGTAATTTTATTTGCGAACTGGTGAAAAGTAGCGAGAAATCTAATTAATAAGTTTTACACTATAATAAGCTTTCGTCGGTCTCGAAAGCGAGGTATACAAATATTATTAATTTTCACCCTAATCATTTGGAAAAAAACGAAAGCAGGAAAAAATTATTCAAAATCTCGTTTGGAAATACATAATTAAAAAAAAAAAATGCTCCAAATTTAATAACGAAGATGTTTATTTTAACGCGATTTTTGGGCTCGGCGGTTGGTCTAAAAGCGTCTGATAAATGGGGAAAATTTTACTCGAATAACAGATGGTTACTGCGATGTTCGATCAGTATCGTTTCGCGAAATAGAATTTTCAGGCCATCGTACTTCGTATCGTAGGCTGTACTATAATAAATTGTATTGGGATTAAATTTTTTTTTTTCGCAATTGTTAAAAGGGATTTAAAAATTAAGCCGATTCGTTTCAACTGTTCGAGGTTATTTATTTTTTTTTTGTTCAGGTCGTTCGTTGTAAATAACTCGACAAAAAAAAGGAAATCAATTAACGATGAAGTTGTTTTGCGTATAACTGCTTCAACGTTATAATAATTTTTTTGCTGGTTATAAAGTATTCGTATCAATGGAAACTGGTGTCGAAATCGAATGTATTTTTCGTGTTGTATTTAAAAGGACGATTATTCGTTGGTGTTCGCGATCACAATATGTGATGGTATTATTTATCATTCTTTTTAGGAAAATGGTCGTAATCACATTGATTTTTTTTATAGGTATTGTTAGTCTCTCAAATTTTGAACGTTTGATCTAAACCTTAAAAATACTCAGAATACTAGTTTTTTGAATATACCTTCTGATCAACTCTATTAAAAAGATCATAAAAAGAAACACTTGGTTCGTTCCAACTGCTACTTTTTTTGTATTCAATGCACCCAAGTTATAATCGAATTTACTTGATTTGGGAAGGGAGGGTGGGGTCTTCAAATCTTTGTGTTTTAGACTGTTTGTAATCATCTGGCAAATGCTCAACTTTCTGGTATATATATTTTTCCCCCAAGCGTAGCACCGACGGGTATTCATGAAATTTATTAAAAACTTGGTGAAAGACTTTTCCCTAAAAATCCCAAAAAAATTCCTTTTTTATTTTTTTGATAAAATTCAAAATGGCGGATCACTCAAATTTTGAGGGAGGCTAGAGAAGAGGTAAATTGGTCAATTTTTTCGTTTTTGATCTCATATAAAAGAGTAAATCAATGACACCAACGCATCTTAATTTCAGCTTCCCAAGTGTATTTTGAGGGGAGTTGGAGCAAAAAACGGATTTTTGAGGAAGTTTTGAGTCATGAAATTTTTTCAGTCTTTCATATCTCCTCACCAAATCAACTTGCAAAGGTCAAACTTTGTATGTGAGGTTATTTGGTGACCAGAATATGACCTCTTGAATTTGAATCAAAATGGATCCAAAATGGCGGATTATTAAAATTTGAGTGTAGCTTGAGGAGCCTTTAGTTGGTAAAAATGTAATTAATATGAATTCACATAGTTATTGGGGATAAGATGTATACTATATTCCCAATTCACTTCCATACATGATGTTGGAGGGGGTAAGGCGGGGTTATAAGCCTAAAATAGTGGTGGGGGTACAGGAGGGGTCGCAAATTTTTTATTGCTGTGTCATATGATAAAATGAGCCCAAATGACAAACCTGTTTTGATTTCAGCTTTCTCAGTGATTTTGAAAGGGAATTAGAGCTAAAAACGGCTCTTGGAGGGGAAATTGCCGCAGGAAATTTCATGAATCATCCATATCTTATCATCAAACCGCCTAAGTAGGACTACTTAATGACCAGTATATGACCTCTTCAATTTGAATCAAAATGGATCCAAAATGGCGGTTTATTAGGATTTGAAGATAATTTGAGGAGCCTCGAATAGTTATAATTTGAGAAATATGTGCTCATATCATTATTTCATGGCAAGAAATGCTACATTTGTTCCAAATCAACTTTTGAAGTGGTTTTGGAAGGGATAGGGTTAGGGTTTATCGGAATTGGTTTTGGGTGTGGCCTGTAGTCATGAAGGGTTTAACAACGTTATTACCAAACCAGAACAAGCCCCAGTTAAAAACTCAACTGCAGTAATTCGGTATGGTTGCTTACGTTTTTTTTTTTTTTTTTTTTTTTAGTTTTTTATGCGAAAGTAAATGACGAAAATACTCATAAATTAATGAATTTTCAACATTTTATTTTTTCATTTACAATTGATTAACATTTTTTTCTTTTTGTACCATTGGAAAGCTCTTGAAATTACGTTTCGAGCATCTGAAGCAATCTGATGTAAACAAATTTTTCTCAACATTAAAGCCCTTCGGAATTGAGCTTTTTGCGTATAAATAAAAAATCGCAATAAAATGCATAAGAAAACGTTTGGCAGAATTTTTGTGTTAAATATTCTCAATTATTTGCTGGGAGTCCCTTGAAATGCAAGAACTCTCATGGGGAGGTGGAATTCCCATCATAATTGTTTTTTGCATTTATTTTTTTAGCGAAGGCTTAAAATTCTCTACAAAAAAGGTAACTTTCATTTCGTTTTGTAATGGTCATTGTTTCCTCAAAAATTCAATCTAAACTTCTAAATACTCAAAATTTTTCGATGTACATGCATAAAATTTTTCAAAATATAATAAAGTCAATATTTCTTTTGAAGATGAGTCTTTAATAACAACGATTGCTATTACAGCCTACCTGATTCGGAAGAGGGGCTCATAGAAAGGTGCGGTATTCAAATCTTTGCTTTTCAAACCATTTGTAATCATCTGGCCAATGACCAACTCCCCCCCCCCACCTCATTGATGATAATCGCTCAAAATTTGGTGAGAAGCTCTTCTTGAAAACACTTTTGTATCTTCTCTCCGTCACAAGTAAGATAGGCAAAGTACCATCTATAAATGTTACACGAGTAGGTTTATGTATGGCATGAAGGAGGTTACATTGAGATGCAACATCCTGTATACTTAATTTTTTTTTCATACTGGTGGTTGGAAAGGAGAAAAACTCAAAAACTACTTTTCAGCGTGTTAAAAACTCCTATAAGGGGCTGAAGTATTCAAATACACGTTTCTTGTGGGTTATTTCCAACATAATAGGAAAATGAACGCGATGACAATTATTTCCCAAAGCGACTCAAAGGACATATGTCTAGAACTCTAGAAAGCGTGGAGTATGAGGTAAAAGTGCTACTCGGGTACGCGAATAGAACGAAGCGCGCTAAGGAAACCTGCTAATGTAACCATAAGGCTCGATATTAATAATCTGGCGGTTGATTCTTACGTGGGTAACGCAACGGATCGCGAATAAAGAGCGTGGAATGGTTTTTGTCTTATGACGTAAAACCGATGATAGCTTTTGCGCGAAATCAACGGGCGTTCTTTTGAACGCGAAAGAAAAGCCTTAAAAGTGCTTTAAAAGCAAAAATTCATTACGGCAAATTCTTCGATTACGCGTGTATCGTGTAGGCCAACAGCTCCGCAACTATTTTGACGTAAGCAGCGATGGTGTATCCTTAGAACGTGCACGAGCAAAGGCACGGTTGGGAAAAAGTTAAGCAGGCAAACATCTATACACCTATAAATATAGTTTACCTAGGCTACACTAATCGTTAATTCAAATCTCCCAAGTCGCTCGCGTTAAATGTGTTTAAAATTGTGTCGCATCGAAATTTCAACTTCACCAGAACAAGGCACGAGGGGAGCGCGAAATACGAGTTATATTATGCTTTTCTAAGCGCGTATCATTGTTAAACGAATAATTCAATACGTCTTCATGGTTACGCGACGGTAACGAGTAAGATAAGAACGTTTGAAAAGGCGGCGCGCTGACGTTTCTCTGGAGATGTGTCATATAGTGAAACTGACGTCATTATTTTCTACACCGTGTTTAACAAATGGCACTCCAATTAATTTCTTACGTTCGTGTATATTTTTTGACGCGTGCACCGAATAACTCCCCGAAGCGTGATACAAAAGCGATTCGCCGCGAACGTACGCTAATACGCCATCGCCGATATTGTTATTTTCCTATGATAATCTATACGCATACTAAGTTTCCTACTACCTAGTACCTAGTACCTAGTACCTAGCTAATAGCTAATTAGCTATCTACCTTGTAGCGAATTCAACGTTGCCATGATGGTAAGAACGGAAGAGTTTTGGAAGCTCCCTTGAGTAATCTTTTCAGTCGAGTCTTTACGTTCGAATACAATGCTTCTAGGAGGGGATTGGGATTGTGAACTTTGTAAAGTGTTATTGACTTGCTCAGAAATTAGTATACAGAGTGGGCTTGCCAATCGTTGGAAAATCGCGGACGTCCTCATTGTACCATGGCGAGTGGCATTCGGTTCATACGGGAGTATGTTAACTCTTGTGTTCAAATAGTGAAGAAAAACCTAATATTACTTGAATTTCATCGACTACCCGAAATACTCGAACCATACCACTATAACACGTTCTACGATAAAGACGACTCAAAAATCACCAATACCCGTACAAGATACGCATTTTCCATTCAAAACAATGCGTATAGCTTCAAAATCAACAACGTCGAATCAATTATTTTCCACTACTTGAGAAGTACCCAACAAATTACCACAACACACTACCTAGTAAGAACTAAGAATATGCTCATTCTATCCGATTCCCTCAGTTCACTGCAGGCTTTACAAAACCCCTTATCTGAAAATACTCTAATTTACCAAATTCAGATTCGAAGTTTAGAGAACAGAAGGGGGTACATTGAAGCTATGTTCTTTTATGATATCCTTCACAATAGAATTACAGATTCAGGTTTAATAAATGAAATAACAAGGGAATAATGTGCTAGTTTATGAACGAGTACGGAAGTTACATCCTTCACAATAAAATAACAGATTCAGGCTTAATAAATGAAATTATAATATATTACGCAAGAACACACAAACAGGTGCAGTGAACCAATAAACATCTTCTCGCAGACTGTGCACGTTGTTGGTACTCATAATACTCTCATTATTCCCTATGCAGGCCATTATCTTCTACTATATAATTGAGAAGGGTAAAACTTTGTCCGAGGTAAAGTCGAGATACGCGCAACGATGAAAGTTGCGAGTGGTTTCATGTGATAGGGCTGAACGAGGAGATCATTCTTAACGCCTCAGGCAACTCACGAAAAGCTCCATGAAGCTCGAAAAAAGCTTTAAAGAAACGTCCAGTAAATGGGCCGAAGAAGTTGTACACACATCTATGACGCTCGACCAAACGTCATTCCACAACCCCGAAGAATAGTTAATAAATTATCCACCAGGATCTCCCTATGATGTGCGCAATTTTTAAATTTTGGACTTGGAACGTGAGATTGTGTAACCTCACGTTTCAATATTATGGAGTAAAATTTTATATATGTAGCAGGAATGTGAGTTTGTGTGAGCTCACGGAAAAATTGAATCGTGAATTAGCGTGACGGGGCATGAGTCAAGGTCTTTTAGTTTGCAGTTTTTTAGTGTTGCAGAAACGTGAGTTTGCGTGACCTCACATTTCATTGAACTGTGAGTTAGTTTCATGGGGCATGAGTCCAGGTCTTTTAGTTTGCACGGAAAGTGAGTTTTTGTGACCTCACATTTCATTGAACTGTGAGTTAGTTTCATGGGGCATGAGTCCAGGTCTTTTAGTTTGCACGGAAGGTGAGTTTTTGTGACCTCACATTTCATTGAACTATGAGTTGGCGTGACGGAGCATGAGAAGCGGTATTTTAGTTCCCACGTGATAAATGGAGCAAAATTTTATAAATGTACCAGGAGGTGAGAGGATGTCCTCAAGTTTCATTCAACCAGCTCATGTTCTAATATGAAGTGCACTTTAATCGAACCAGCTGGAGTTGTAATAAAGTAGTGGTGTGGTCATTTGTAATATGGAGTAAAAAGCATAAGGATCCCTCCTCATGGTACCTCACGTTGAATGGTTAGCGAACGAAATAAAACCTCAACTTATGAATTCGAATGGCATCTTATGCCGAATGGTTGACTAACGAAATTATTATTTTAGACATTTTTTCACTGTCTATGTTTTGAAATAATTCAACGAATTCGATGTAGATGTATCAATATTTTTTATTTTGTTTTTTGAAGTAATTTTAATTTGTGGCTAACTGAGATTAAAGGAAAAAAAATTAATTTTAACATCGTGAATATAATTTGAATGAATAGAATTTTTTTAAATGAATAATAACATTACTTATGTATGTATATGAAATTTTGTATATCGATTTAATTTTTCAATTTCCCCTTTCATTAAACAAGTAGTATGCAAAAAGTTATTTTTTGAACGTGATCACAAATTTTGAAAAAAGATTAAAAATAACATTGACAAAAATTTAGTTTTCAATTTTTAAAAATTTTAGTTAAAGAAACGATAGAATCTACCATCGTGATTTCAAAATTTTTTTTCCTATAATAATTCGCAAAACAAAGCAAAGAAGAACTATTACCTTCGAAGGAGTTGACAGTAAAGATAAAAAACCCCTTTCAGTGTATAGAGAAGCACATGCTTAAGCACCCCGTTCGAAGAATGGGTTTAGATTACTAGTTCCCTTATAAAAAGTCATTATTCCCTCTTGAATAAGTCGCCAATAAGACCCTATGTTATGCGTGTGAAATGTTTGAATAATTATTGGATTACGTATGTGAGTTGAATAAAAATTATTATTTCGAAACTCACTTCTCGAAAACATAAAACTTTTTGAGTGAAAAATTAAAAAAAAAAAAAAACTAAAGAATTTTTGATCTATCCATTTAAGAGAATTATTCTTCTGGCAAATAAAATTATTGATTATAAAAATATTGATATTTTTGGAGAAGGAAGGGCTGCCTTCGGGTTGGTCGTGTTGCAGGCACTGAAGGGGTGGGATTGGGAGCTAATTTAAGTTTGGATTAAGGCTGTTATTTTATCTTCATTTCATTTTATATTTTCATTACATGTATTGGTAAAGTGTCCCCTCGTAATTTGCCTATAAATGCTGTGAGGGTGGTATTCGAGTATGTATAAGTAAATAAATAAATTTCCTTATTCAAGCAGAAAATTAAATTGAAATTATGTATATCCCCACTTCCCGAGACATGTGAAAATAGAAAGTAATGACCAAGTCGACGACCTCGCAAAAGTCGCAAATATTATTTCAGCCATTTCAACCTTTACCCCCACAGACCTCAAATCTTACTTCACAGTAAATCACCACAGTACTTCTACCATAACACATCCAAACTCTATATAATTTCCCTATAAATAATCAGTCCATCATAATCGCACATGCAATGTATCTGCGGTATCGGAGCAGGAGGCAAGAAAAACTGCGAATGATATTAACCACTTAACTAGTTTTCCTTGTTCCGATACAGTTGATCAATCTGTATACGGTTAGACGGACGAGAAGACGATGATTGACAGAATAATGGATGGTATCCATTAGTCCTTTTACAAGTAAAGTAATTCAACTTCTATAGGTCGTCGCGGCGCGGCGAAGCGCCGCACAAAGAAGGCGAAAATAGAAAAAAAAATTGAAACGTCGAGTCGCGCGAACCTGTATGCAATTTTTCAATTTCAAAAACATCTTGTTTACTCGAGTCCGCGTTCTCCGAAATTCCGTTTCGAAAGCAATTAAGAAAATTGAAAATTACGCTAAGCGAGAAGAAAAAAACCGAGGCAAATAAATGAGCTGACGATGCTCTGCGTTAATTTGATACGAATGTAGGCGATTTTTTTTTTGCATTTTAGTTTTTAAAGGCGCGATAAATGTAAAAGTATACGAAGCTGTAGTACCCGTGATCCGGGTGAAGTTTCCTTGCGTTGGTACCTTTGAAGGTATAAAGTTGAAAAAGTAAATTAACACCGTTTTAATATCGCGTTGGAAATCTTCTCGAGTTTTGCTAAGCACCTGATACCCATCTCGAGTGTAGCGTGCAAATTATACGCGAATAGCGTTTGCTAGCCTATCGCTGAGAATTATACGCGTATCGTATTTACACTACTTTAAGTACCTGTGTAATGTTTATACGTGGCTTAATTTGGTTTTTATTTAATTTGTTACAGGTGAGTGCGAATGAGCTCGGCAAGTTTTTAACGTAAGTAGTTACGAGTATATTCGTTTGAGTCTAGTTTTACAACATTCCGCATGTGCATTGTACAGTGTGCAACTGTGCACTGTGCAGTCGGTGTTCTTCAGCTCGGTCATCGATAAAGCAACGAAAGCTCTAGATTGACATCGCATCGAAAGAATAACGAGTTGAGATAGCGGTTGAAAAGTGAAGTTCTAACTTGAATTTAAAATAAAATAAAAAAAAAACAACACGAGCTTTTTCTCCAGCAATACGGCGTAAAGCAGAGAAGACAGAGAAGAAATGTTGGCTGAATGATTAAAAACGATTCTATAATTAATTATGACTCGCATTGGTGTTCTGTGCAATATTTCAAGAAATTTAAGGAAATTCATTGTTGGAGGTTTTTAAATTCTGATATAAACTGATAAAGGGAAGTAATTGTAGAATAATATCGATTACACACATCAGCGAATGTTGTTATACGTTTCATCACTTTCCTCAGTATCTATCGTCTACTCCAGATATTGAAGAAGTTGATTTAGAAGTATAGTTGATGGGGAGAGTTATCTGATTTATTCCAAGAATTGAGGACCAGTAAAAAGAAATTATGGGTCGAATAGGTATCATTCATATTTGTAACTTCGAGTATGATTTCATATAGATTGAAAATCCTCTCTTTGCCCGCCTTATTCGTATGTACTATTTATTATTATTAGTTTTTTTCTTATTTGTTTTCCATACAACAGAAATGATATTCCTCATATGTTCATTAAAATGATAAATGTGTTGATGAGTTTTTTTTTTAAATTATTTCATATAATAAAAGAGAAAATTCTAAGAAGACACACCACTACTAGAGTCGAGTTTTCAATCTATGTATGTATGTATGTATGTATGTATGTATGTATGTTAATCACTAAGGTGAGACGAGTTTCGGTTTTTCTTCTTTGAACAAGTGAAGGTGGTAGCACTAGTTGCTAAATTACCTACCTCATTCAAATTTCGAATCCCCAATTCAATTTTCAAAATTGCCAAAGGTAGTCAAATTTTACATAATTTTTAAATATTAAAAAAAAAAAAAAAAAAAAAAAAAACGAATTTTGGGCCGTTAAAAATTTTGTACTTTCCGAAGTTGTATGTTGCGTTAAGACTAAAAAAATTCTAGCTATCAATTTTTTAGAAAATTTTGTTTGATTCGGACATTTCAAAAATGAACGATAATTGGGTAATTTTTTTGGTCATGTGCACAATATGGGCTCAATTTAGGTTAATTCGGACTCAAATGGCGAAATATGCTTGATTAAAACTTCGAATACAACTTCACATTCGTGCTGTAAAATTATTTCGTATATAGATATTATAGCATCAAAAAGCACAGACTTTAAGAACCGCTTTTTAATACTTGATTTAAAAATTTATGGCTTGAAGATTTTAGTTTGAACTCCTATAATTTTACTGTACACGTGTACACCCCATTTTTGCAAAATGTCAAACTCTATACTAGAATGGGCCATATTTTGGAAGTCATCCCATCCTTCGTATGGTATTGGAGCTTCCTATAGCTGTAATAGGCTTTTGTAATGTATTATGGATTTTTGTACGTTCTTAGCATGGTGACTTGGTTATAGTCCGCGGTGCCTCAAAATGACCTCCTTAAAAATGATTTCTAACTATATTAGAATACTTGTCACATTACGCCCATGTGAAACGAGGAATATTTTCATGAACCGGGAACTGGTAAAAGTCCTTAGAATGTGAAAAGTCTCCACATCTACTGCAGTACTTATATCCAGGGTTCATTTGATACTCCATCTGATCCTTCCTAGTGGGGAGCGGTCAAAAATTTATCTTTCGTGTAACTGAGTCTGTTTTCGATCTCGTCAGTACCATCTTTGAATATTGTATTGTGGCTACATGGAACGAATTAGTTGGGGACTGGATTCCAAGTATCCGAACCGTAAGACCCAGAAAATTTTGAGGCAGTCCAATCGGTATCCAGTCACTGCATGGTATAATACCTATTGTTTATTTTATTTATTTTCTTTGTTTTGTTTTGTGTTTTTTGGTTTTTTTTCCTTTCTTTTTTGGTTGATTATGTTAGCTTACTGCATGCCCAATAATCAGTTATCATTTTTATTTTTTTATTTAATTAATTAATTTAGGCTATTCATTTATTTTTTTATTTATTTATTTTTTTTATTTATTCTTGTTATTATTTGCTCTACTCACTTTTTATTTATCACAATTCTGTAATCCTGCTTCGCTTATAATTAATCATGATACTCGTTTGTAGTGTAGAAAATGGACGCCTACCTTCTGGTAGGCCTCACCACAAAAATTTTATTGTTGTTAACAATATTAACTAGTAAAGGTTTAGAAAAAAAAAAGAAAAGAAAGGTTCATTTGATGTCCCTAGAACGTGCTGAAGGGGCTTTGTCATGAGTTGTAATGTTATATGGGGGTACAGAGCGTTCTGGAAGCATAAAATATTCTGGAACTTGGCAAAAGTCCTCATGATTATATGCTGTAAGATGCACATCTAATGTCCTTATACGTAGAACAATTATTTACGCGAGCATCACATTTAAGAAAATTGAGACTCGTCAGATGTTCATAAATATTGGCTTGTTCATTATTTTGGATCCATTTTGATGTAAACTTCGAAAATCATAGTCTTGTTCAGTGTGCGTAGAAATTGACACTAAATATGACGTTCAAGCTTCTTAGATGCATTTGGTAAGGAGATATAGACAATTTAAGAAATGTCACGGTATTATTTTTCCCTCTAAAGTATTCTTTGACCCTAATTCAGTTCCAACTTCGCTTAGGGAGCTGAAATTTTAGCATATTAGTATACATTGTTCACTCTTATCACATGAGATTCTTGACCACAACTTCATGCTCACCACATTTTAAACCTATGCGGGGGTTGAATTTGGGATGTGTTATCCTTCCTCGCTGTAGAAATCGTGTAAGTTTATGCAGAGGGATAAATTTGTCTCCGAAGCCGAGTTCCTGAGAGGGGTCAAAAATACGAATTTTAGGTTTTAAAACTTTTCATAGTCTCACATAGATTTAATTTCAATTTTCATTAAACTGTTATGGAATTTTCATCGGATTTCCACACCTCTTTTCCTTAATGAAAAACCGAAAAATAAGGCCCAAAAATTGTTTTTACACTCCGGCCAATCCTTGCTCTGCTCAGACCTAAGTTGGTATTTATAAATTCGAAATATTTGAGAAACTTCAAACTATCCTTGAATATCGAGGTATCCGCCATTTTGGCTGCATTTTGTCGTAGGATGCTGTCCTGATGATTATTACGTTGTTCTATGGATAAAAGAGAAAAACTGAGACTTTTCGTACCAGTGACATGAATATAGATATGTACTCCATATATGCGTTGTCGGACGGAAATCCAATATCTATCCCTATAATAGAAGTTAGGCGTGAAAAACGCGTCGCTAAATTAATCCCAGCGGGTAAGCTTAGGTACGTATAATTCTAACGCGTCGTATTTAATTGATCGATTTCCTCTCATTCGTATTCTTCACGAGCTGTTGCCAAGTATTCGATATCACGGGCGTCAGGCGAGAAAAACCAAGTTGGCGATTCGACTCGACGAAAGTATCCGACGAAATTACGAAGGCGAACATTAATGAGCGCATTATCAATGATAAATTATTCCGTTCGAGTCGCATAGTTATAGGGCAAACGACGACGAACGAGCAACGACGAGATTCCATGTCGTAAAATCATTAACGATGGTATCATCAAAGATAAATGATAAGCCTTCGGTGAGGACCTTTTTGATGCGATGTAAACGCGAAATTCCTTTGGTCGGATTTTAAACATTGGCAGTTTACTTTCGAAGCGAACTAGCGATGAGAAAGCGGTTATCTTTTTTTTTGTGTGTGTGTTTGTAGAATATCATGTTGAGCAGAAATTGGACATTTATTTTTTTATCGTTCGACGAATGAGCGAATAGAATTCGAGATATTTTCAACTTCGTTATCGGTGGGTGGATGATAAGTTGATGACTTGGGAGTGGTTTCAAGAGAGGAGCGTAGAAGAGTATATTTGTTGGATCGCGTGGAAAGCTACGAGTAGCAGAAAAAATCAGTTGATATTTAGCTATAGATATTTGCGCGTTCAATTTGCCGGTAAATGAGGTATTAGGCGAACGCGTATCTGCGAGTATATCGTAGTATGTGGTCGTTCAACAGGTGCTTAAATTGGCGAAGCCACCGACACATAGAGCTTTTGTCACCGCCGCGCCGTCTCTTTTTCGTGCACCGAAGAATTATTCGCGGGATTTTCGCCGTTGTGCTAGCAATCAAAAAGTCACCGTCGCTGTAGTGTGATACTTTCAAGGGAATCCTCTTTCAATTATAGCCACGTAACGCGGCTAGAATGGCAAACAGAGTCACATGACGTCATTACAAGCGTTTTTCTCTTTCTCCACGATGAAACATTTTACGCCAGTTTCTATAGTAACAAACGACTATAGGATAAGGCTTCTCCGTCTCCAGCCGTGTCCTCTTCGTAATGGATAATCGAATGAGATGGAAATTATCGACGCGTCTGTGAACTGCGATGACCATATTGCCTCGAAATTTCCAACTTCTCGCATCCCCTGAAGTACCTTCTACGTTGTGCTTGTAGACATAAAGGGCTAACTGTATGATTAAAGTACTCTCGTGGTGACTGTTCGGCAAGTACGTTATACGAGGTGTTCTATTTCCATGTAAAATTCCTTCTATTGTATGTTTACGCAACAAATAATGTAAGTATGTATTCATTTTTTGCCTAATCACACACACTAGAAGAAGTCATTTGATTTTGCTTCGCTATTATTTCGCAAAACACATTTTCCCTTACTTTTAGACGTGTCTCCAGCCACACAGTTGTGCGTGGTAAGTTGATGAAAAAAAAGTTTTCTTATTTTTTTTTATTTTTTTTTTTAAATTTTTAAATTTTATTTTTGGACTTTTTTTGTGTTTCTTTTTATTTATGAAATTGCTCTCATATTCGCACTTTTCTCTTGTTTCAAGAATTTTTTCATGTGATCAATATTTTTTTTTAATTTGGATCTTGAAGAAATGTGTATTTGAGTAGTTGAAAACGTTTTCAAAAGTTTTATTTTGTAGTGTAAGGAAAATTTTATCGCTATCTTTTTTGCATTTTTTTTTTCGAAAATACCAAAATTGGTACTTTTTAGAAAAAATTTTTCAACATTTCAAATACTCGCCTAAATTTTGTATTTCCTAATCTTTATGTGACAAAATAAAATTTCCAGATGGAAAGATTTGAAACTACCCTTGAAAATGAGTTTTTCTAAAATATTTTAATTTTTGAAGCTTGTCTCGGATTTTGTGGTATTTCCGCGCTAAGTTCGAAGGCTAAAACTCTTCTGTAATTTATTTCGGTGGGGGAGGGGATCCTGACATTTTGAAATAAAACGCAACATTTAAACCATCCAAGTGCACCAGGAAGTGGGTCAAATTTCCTTTTTTTTTTTTTTTTTTTTTTTTTTTTTTTTTTTTTTAATCTGACTGAGCTGAGTTGACAATAGTTGTAAAATTACCTCAGAAGTTATAAAAAATCTTAATCATCAAACTCACTGTAAATTCAAAACTTTGGAATTTCAGTATGTTATTAAATAATCACATGTCAAAAATATGCTTACATCTGTAATCGACTAAACTTCCCAGACTCTTTACCAGACAATTGATTACACTCCTTTACTCTCATCTTTCTTACTTCAAACTAATTTTCTTCACCACATCTAAAGTAATTCTAGGTCCATCCTTATGCCTAATTAGGCAAGCGAAGGCCGAATTACTATTATTATAAATCATGAAAAAACCAAAAAACAAAAAGCAAAAACAAAGCAAAAAATGAATAAATAAATAAATGATATGTAACAACTTCAGGTAAACAACACATATTAAAAGTTAGACATAACAAGGAACAAAGGTAACAAATAGTAAAAATATGGTAGGTGGTATGGCGGAGCAGGGCAAGGCAGGGCAGGACAGGCAATAGCCATCAATATTCCAATTTCACGTCTCATGTGTGGGGCTGATCAGATACCTCATACAGCACAGCTCCCCTCAGCCTAGGACCCCTCCTACATCGCACATCAGCAGGGAGCGCGTTAAATAATTTTGGCCCTATAAAACCAAATTGAGCCCTTGAGTGTACTTTAGTCCAGTTAGGGACCACAAGATTAATACCATTATTATGCCAAAAACTATAACGCTTGGAGCTAAAATCAATAAAGCTGAACAGTTCGCGAGCTAGGACACAGCAACCAGAGTGGTATAACTGCCCAAGCCTTGGAACATTAACAAGCCGAAAAGCCTCGGTAGCGGAGCCCCCACTTACCCCCCAGAAACAGTTCGAACCACCCTATGTTGCAAAATCTCATCCGGCCTAATTAGGTATCGGGCACAACCACCCCAAATAGGAAGGGCATACCTTAATATAGGTTCATATACTGATCTATAAAAACGCCTTAGGTGGCAATCAGACATAAATTTTGACAAGAATACAAGAGGTAATTTAGTTTCCTCAGTTTCCCCCTCATTTCAGTGCATTGGCTAGACCAAGTAAGTGTCTCATTTACCATTAATCCTAGGTACTTATAGCTTTCAACAATCTCTAGTTCCTCACAACTACAATTTTCAGTAGAGCAGCCATTACTATGAATCTTAACTGGCATTCTCCACTAGTAAACTACTTTATAAGCATAATACATTATTTTAGACTTACCTATATTGAGTGAAAGACCATGTAGCAACAGCCAATTTGAGATTAGCTGAAGATCTTTCTCCAGCTTTATTTTAAGTACCTTACCAGAAGCTGCTTCACAGACTTAAGCCATATCGTCAGCGAAAGAATTCTAATAAATCATTGATATATATATATAACGAAAAGTAGGGGGCCCGGGGCACTACCCTGAGGGACACCTGACATCACCTCAAACCAAGAGCTAGATTCACCACCTATTTTCACACTCTGTTTCCTACCCCTTAGGTATGATTTGAACCAACCCAACATAAAGCCACAAACACCACATTTTTCCAGTTTTTCAATCAAAATATAATGTTTTAACATTATCAAACGCCTTCCTTATATCTAAATATATAGCCGCAAGTCTATGATCTCTGTCAAGGGCAGAGGTAATCTGGTTTATATGACCTGCAAGAGCCTGCTCCGTTGATCTAAGAGGCAAAAGCCATACTGAGATTTAGAGAAAAAATTGTATTTAGATAAAAAATCTATATAATAATAATAATAATAATAACAATAATAATAATGAAAAATACTTCAAAAAAACTATAATAGTAAAATTATCTAGAAATTAAAATAATATTTGTACTATTTAATTTCTACACGTAGGTAACAGAATTCAAATCTACAGCAACAATAATAATGACTAATAATAATACTGGTAAACATAATATTTCACCGATTTAGAACACAATAAAACAGCACAGTCTTAAATTAACAGTAACAATAACAGTAATTACTTATTTTTCTTTCTCTTTTTTTTGACAGAACACTATGCCCATTAATGGGGGCGAATGTGTTCCGGATTACTATTATTGTAACATATTCCTCTTGATTTTTTTATTTTTCCCTTCCTCACTCCCGCCCTTCCAAAGAGAGAGAGAGAAAACTACAAACAATGTTACTCAGGTTGCTGCCATTGAAAGTGGAAGGCAAATTTATTAAGTTAGGACGTTAGGAGGAACATCACACGTCTTCATATGGTGTCGAATTTATTAAACAATTAAAAAGCCTCGAATAATACAAGGAACCAATATAATGCTACGACTTTTTCGCTACGGAACCATACTAAGCGCGTCTTTCCTTTTAACGTTGAAAATAAATGTAGTGGGATTTAGTTCAGTCGTCGAATCCACCGCTGTAGTGTTTCGGAACAAACACTAGCAACTTTTCGAACGCCTATTCGCCTGGGAGTATTTTAGCTTTCAGACAGTACAATTAGTGGCGACGTTCAGAGTAATTATTTCGCTCGATTAAAAAGCTAATTCGACAAGTTTTTACGAGTGTAGAACGTGTATCCGTCTCGCTGCGAATACCGATCGTTTATCAGCCGTTTGAAAAAGTCGCTAAATTCTCGACTATTATAACGTCTCGGGCTGGGGCTGAGGCTGGGGCTGGTTTTATTAACGCTAGCGATAAATTCGAGGATCGCTACGCGTATTTACGCAGGCTGAACATTTGGAAGCTTGGAGTCGGGGTCAACTAATTAACTTAATATGACTAATTAACGCGAAAAGAGTTTACGAACAGTACCTTTTTTTTTACGAACGGTTTGTTTTTCTTTCATTAGAAAGAGTTTCTTTTTCATGCAAACGCTCGCCGAGTTTTTTTTGCGCTTTCCAGTCTATTCTTTTCTTTTATACTCGTATTTTTCTTTTCATACTCTCGAGGTTTTTTTTTCGAGCTTCGTTTCCATTGATTTTTATTTAGGTTTTTGTAACGGTTGTGTTTTTAAATTTACCTTGTTCGCAGTTACTTGGCGAATGTTTTTTTATTTTTCGGTGTTTTAATTCTCCGCGATATACGTTTGATATTTGTTACGACGGTTTGCGTTTTTCTTCTATTTTCTTTCTTTCTCTCGAGCGCCTCCCTTAGCTCGCGAAAAGGTCCGTGTAATTATTCTCCTCTATATAGCGTGTATAAAGTGTTCCGTCTACGAGTTTTTCGAAGGCGACGTCCGTCGTTTTGTGATGCGCTTTTTTATCTCGTGCTAGTCATTATCTCTTTTGTGATTATTCAAAAAAGATTTTTTTCATTACCGAATAAATTTTAATGGAAAATGGGAGTAATTTTTCTTCCTCACGCCACGCCAACCCGATCATCTTGTCCGAGGTGTACGGCTGTACGTGGCGTCAGGTGACGAGTGAAATTTTAAATCGCATCTTGAAACGTTCAGCCGTCTTAAATATTCATGGAGACGGTTGGCGCGGCATTTACAGTCGTGAAATTAATTTTAATTATCGACGTCTCGATGAAGAAATTTTTCGAACGCGTACATTATTAAGAAATTCTGAGCGAGAAATTTCGACATTTTTCGGCGCTAGGTTGCTTCGTGAATGTGCTTTTTTTTAATCCTGTAGGATAAGAGATTATGATTTAATACTCGATTAAATGCGGCCTATCAGTAGGGGTAAAAGGCCTCAAAATTGTATTTTTCTATTCGTTTCAAATGGTCGCTAGCGTCAAAATCGGTATATTGATAATAAATTGTTTTTTTTTTTTACATCACGATACGTATTAAAAAATATTATCATCACTTTCCTCGAAAAAAGGAATAACCTTCTTTATTTAAAATTGAAAACTAATTAATTTTGTGTATAACAGTTTTTTCTCGTAATTGACATGTTTACCGAGAAAGATGCAATAAGAGATAAATCAGGAATATTTTCTTGCGTTCAAATTCATTGTATGTGAAAAATAAATCAAACCTTTCTCGTAGAAAATTTTTTTGTGTATAAAAATTTTCCTCATAAGCTTCCTAAATACAGGGACAAATGAGAAATAATATGTAGATGCTAAAATGCAACACTGAACATGTTATTGGAGTAACATAATTATGTTTCAAAAATTTCCTGATTAGTAACTTATGGCCTTTGGAAGCATTTTATTCAGAATGAAGTGACTTTTTTTTTAGAAATAAAAACGCATCAATTTTTATTTTTACTGTAAGTGTTATGTTAACTGCGATAAATGCTAAGAACTCATTTTAGGATTGTTTTACTCTTCCTTCGAGAGTATGGTACCTATACAAGATCATACTTTTCACTAAATAAACTGGAATTTTGATACTGCGATGTTTCAAAAATATAGACGATGAAATTGTAAAAATTTCGACATCTATTGACTGGTAGTTGAGATATATATATCAGACACCTACGCTTGGTGAGTTCTGGTATAAAGCAAAGAGTTGTGGAGTTATTAAAAAATTGCATCTTCGAATGTTGTAAGTATGAATAATTCTTAGGTAGGTAGAAATAGTAAATTGTAATTATACTCATATAATGACTATTTTGGAGAACCCTTAATAGTGAAAATGGACCACTACATTTATATTGTATGAGCCTAAAGACAAAAGAATACTTCAAGGTTGTACTCAGCTACTTACCTCTTACACAATATTAATTAATTATTAGCATAAAATGAAAAAACAGGTAAATAGGGTATTTTAGCGCATAGTTTAGGTATTTTTGGAACACCTGGATAGAGGAAAAATTCTCAATTTATTTTTTTCTCGTAGTTGGGAAGGCAAAACATGATGCTTAAACGCAAAAAAAAATTAAATACATCTAAATGATTAAAATAAAATTAATTTATTTAAAAAAAAAAATTATTCTTTTAAAATAATTCAAATAATTAATATATTATTTTTAAATTAAAAAAATAGTTAATATTATTATAACATTAATTTGTCAAATTAAAATATATTTTTTTTATTATTCAAATAATAAAAGTCCACAGGATTAACAAGTAAAATCTAAATTGTTGCTGTGCCTCTAGCCATTGTTGCTGTACATGGCACATAAAAAAAAAAAAATAAAAAAAATAATAATTTATTC
Source organism: Phenacoccus solenopsis (assembly GCA_009761765.1). Classification (NCBI taxonomy): domain Eukaryota; kingdom Metazoa; phylum Arthropoda; class Insecta; order Hemiptera; family Pseudococcidae; genus Phenacoccus; species Phenacoccus solenopsis. The sequence continues at coordinate 90,929 of VFXL01000252.1, read as the reverse complement.
AAATGTTTTGAAAAAATTTTGCTTATTGGCAAACTTTGACCCAATTATTGGGGGGAGGGGGAGTAAATATTAATGAATTTTTTTTTTACATTCTATTGGGATCATTTTGCAACGACTCAACTAGGTGCCTGCTTAATTTTTAATAAAAAGTGAAAAATCGGCCCACCCTAATATATAACACATCGATTTGGAAAAAATACATTTTTATTATTTCTTTTTTTCTCAAGAACAGAATTCTTTCGGTGAATTTGTAACGATCAAAAATCTAAGAAATGTATATTCATCTTTGAATAATTGTTCAACGCCTCGGCGTCAATTAACAAAGAAAAAAAAAAAAAAAAATTGTTCAACTAAGAGAATTTTTTTCGTTTCATATTTACTTTTATAATTATGCAATCTACAAGCCACAAGATAAGCAAGCCTCATTCTGCAAATTTTTAATTTTCTCCTTGGTGTTAATGATGTTCAAAAAATTATTATTATCTTTTCTTTAATCAAGAAAGTGGGCTCTTATTGGTAGGGTGGCTTGATATCAAATGATACGCTGAATTCAGCCTATGAAACAAAATCATGGGCTTTAACCACCTCCTGAGGAAATGGTTAACACAAGGAGAACTGATGAGCAGTTTCAGTGCGTCGTTCGAGGTGAAAGCATGAACATGCCAACCCCCTAAAAGAAATTAATTATCGGAGATCATAATATCGAGACTCAGTTGCAAATCATCTGAACGATTATCTCGAAACTCTCTCGTATCATTTGAGCGAGTTTAACGAAAGGCGACAGATTAAAGCGTGTATTTATTCGGCTCGAAGACGGTAATTTTGAAAGTACGAGTAGATATATACGCGGCTTAAAATGCGTTCGTCGTATTAACGAAAGACGAAAGATGGGAAGTCGCTCGTTGCGAGTTTTTCTTTTTGACGTTTTAATTAAGTCTATGTCGGTAGGCCGTCGCGTATACGAAGAATGAAAGTTGAAGCTTTTCTACGTCGTCGACGTTAAGACGTTTATGGGGCTAATTCATTTTCATAATATTAAATGGTATCTGCGGTAAGCGTCGTTTTGCGAACACCGTGTACCCACTGTCGAGGTCGTTCGGGTCGCTTATATTTCGACGTTTTTTAACGAGAGTCCGAGAAGTACGGCAAAATTGGAAAGATTTTTTTCTTCTTTTTCCAGGAATCCTTCCTGAACAACGATTTCAATTTCCACTCGGGCCTTTTGAAACAAAGACCGAGTAACGCGTTTCATCGTGCTTCTCGGAGCTTTTTTTTTACGCCACCTTCGTGTTTCGTAGAAGCCGAGTTGGTAATAAATTTCAAACGAGAATAATTCTGAACGGAATTTCATTTCGAATAATCAGTTAACTTCGTTTCGTAAACAGATTCTTTCCGCGAGTTGGCATAAGTTGGAGATAATTTTTTCCTTATTTTCTCCATTTATTTTGATTTTACGAGTCGTTGTTTATGTTGCGAGTTGATTCGCGTTTAAACGGAACGCGGTCGTGCATTCCACCGAAATATCTTTTGCTTTGCGATATTGAGATGTGCGAGGCTGAAGGGTGGATGAAACATTGAAAAATTTTTATGTTTCAGGTTTAATTATTTCTTTGACGATTCGCTAAGCCGAAAATTATTTCCAAGATTTTACGAATGATATCATTATTCGTGTGATTTCAAGAGTTTTAAAGAAGTTGAAGCGAATATTAAACTGTTCGAGTTTTATTTGTTGGCATTATCTTAAATACTGATGTTTCAAGGCATCTCAAATACGACCTCCCAATTTCCATATTTTCAATGCGTATGATATCCCAGTTTTTTGCATTATTTATTATTATTATTATTATTATTTTTCATCTCATTCCGTTATAAAGTACTCGACAAAGTTCGTTTGATGTCTAGTTTGTGAAAATTTTTTTATATGTATAATGTGATAAAAGAATTCATTAGAAAATCAGAGTTCCATGATCAAACCGCCCAAAGTGTCGTTCCCAAGGTCAGAAAGGAAGGACAATGTTTTAGTCAATCTATACTTAAAAAAAAAAAAATTTTTAAATAAGTCTAGCACTCAAACCGAAATATAAATTAAAAAATTGACAAGATAATTTCAAAAAATATGTGCTAAAAAATTTCCCAAATTTTTAAACCATTAATAGCGAATTTATGAGGGTTTAATGTATGACATTTTTTCCATTTTTACTTGAGAAAAATATTTCGTTTTTTCACCATCAAAATTCTAACTACGCCACTGAGTAGAGCATAAAATTATGCATCAAAAACAACTAGCCCCAAACCATTTTAATGATTTGGAGAGGAGCTAAGAATTTTCAAAGTTTAATTGTTTCCTATCTTTGCGGTTTTTCGGAGGGAATGCCAAAAAAACTTTTAATTCGATTTGTTTCAATATTTCTTTCATAATACCTTGAAAAATACAAAATGTTTAAATTTTGAAAATTTCTGGTTCTCCCCAAAGTCATGAAAATGATTTGGGGCCTTTTGTCCTTCAAAAAAATGTATAATATAAAAAATTTCTAAATTGTGAAAATTTCTAGCTGTCCTCTAAATCATTAAATTGTTTGGGGCTTGTTGCTTTCGTTACATAATTTATGCTAAAACCTAAATACGTTTTTAATGCGCATTTTAAATTTATTTCGTGAGTAAGAATGGAAAAAAATGGCGCTTATACACTCAAAAGTCCACCATTAATGCTTAAAAAATCCGGAAATTTTTTAGTATATAGTTTTTTAAATTCACTTTTCAATTCCCATCTAGATTCCAGCGGTAAAACTTCTTTTTATTGTTTGATAAAGTACAAATCCACCTAAACTTCGCCCCTCCCCCCTCATCGCGGAAACGACACTTTGGGCGATTTAACCACGGACCCCTCATTTTCTGGCACCCCTTTACAGATTACATACATCAATTAAGGATGATACCCTCCCTTCTCCCCTCAAACTCCATCTGTGGCGGTAGATTTCACCTAATATATGTAGTATTATTCTTTTCCAGTAATCATATGAATCTATGTCTCGTTAAATTGGAGTCATTTAAAGCTCTTCAAGCCTACCTCAAATTTTGACCATGCGCCATTTTGGATGCATTTTGATCCATATTCAAGTGGTCATACTTTCGTCACCAGCTAAGTCTACCAGCAAATTTTCAGCTTTTCAGGTAGATTTGGTAAGGAGATTTGAAAGATTCAAGAAATGGTCTCTCCTGATAAGATAGTGAAAACGGCCCTTGACCCAAATTCGGTCACAAGTGGTCTTAAATGTTGCCCTCGATGAAAAAACTCCCCAAAAAATTTTTGACCCCCCACCCCCACCCCTTCTTGAGAAATCGACTCCCATATGTCGAAAATTCAATATTTTTTAACTCTGGATGGGATGGACGAAAAATTTTGATAATTTCACTATTGATAAACATTATATAAGTACATTTTTGGAAATTTTTTCAAAATTTTCGATTCATATTTTCTTGAATTTTTTAGGCTTTGAAATTTTCAAAAAATTGTAAAATTTTTTTTGAGGGGGTACATGGCTGAATTTTTTTCCATAATTAGCTCGTACTCTAAGGTACAACATGATAATATTTTCAACCCCCCGAAGGGGGGTGGAAGTTGGTCAAAAAAAATGAAATATGTAACAAGAACGCCTCCTAAATTCACTTTTTTTCATTTTTTTTACGAGCAACGCGTTTTAGAGAAAAAGTAGTATGGTAATAAAATGTTTCTCATTAAATTCTCTATAAGAAAGGGTGTTATAATTTTTTTCGTATACCCATTAGGGGAGAAGATAGGGGACTACAAAGTTACTCCTAATACTAATAATTATTATGTATTACACTATCGCAAAATCAGTAAGGACTAAACAAGAAAATAAAAATAAAAATAAAAAAATAAAAAATAAATAGAAAATGAACATTCGGAATGAAGGCTAGTTACTATTCGACTATTGATCTGGTTCACCATCTTATCAGGAGAGACCCTTTTACATTTTCAAACTTAAACTATTTCAATTTCAACATTCCTGCGAATTGACTTGGAAAGTTGAAATTTAGATATGCTTCTTTATAAAACGTCATTTCGAAGGTAATCAAAAATCTGAATTGTTTGAAATCCGAAGATGTGAAGACCCCGCTTTCCTTAGCCAAAAGCCGGCAGTAGCGCTATCCTTTTTGTTAAGCAAGTATCCAAGTATAGAGTGCAGTGTGCACAAATGCGCAAAAATTTACAAATTTGAAAGCAGAAATAATTATATTTTTTAATTAATCTGGCAACATTGCTTTGAGATAACGAAAGTATGATAATGGTACATACGAGCCAGTTTCTTCTTTAGTTATGGCAAAATATTACGAATACTGGGCGAATTTGCGCCCTGAAAACTACGTATACGTATATTATGCGTACGAATTGTTCGCAAATTGATTTGGCATGTCGGTCGGCATGTTGCGATCATGTACGCCGCCAAAGAAAACAAGGCAGGCGTAAAAATGGAAAAGCCCCGACGACGAAGCGTACCGCGACCCACCCATGTGAATAATATGTTGGCGACTCGTAATGCGGCTGCGGAGGCTCCATAAATCTCCATAGAAACTGATTAAATTTCTTTCTTCGACGTACGCGATATGTGGGCACTGGGTAGCGGTCATGGGGGTATCTCTGGAAAGTGAAGGTCGTTGGGGAAAATTGAAAAGAGATTCGGATTCAGGTGTAAATTACGCAAGCTACTTATCGTTTAAAGGACCGAGAATGCGTGAACAAATGTTCGCGGCTGTATAAGAAATACGTAGCTCGTGCCCTCCGATAAAATGTAAATAAAACGGTTGTATCGAAATAGCAACAATAAGACGTATGGGATGTCGCGAGTCTTGTATATTTCAATTTCGAATTACAAGATATAAATGGACGGACGGCGATACGAGCAACTGCGATTCCAGTTTTTATTAGGTTTTCGCGCCAATTATACGCAAAATAGGAGAGAAAACGGTTATTATGAATGCACGATGTCAGGCATCGTTGTTTATTGCTCGACAATACGACAATTTCATTAGTAGCAAGTTCGATTGTCATGTGAAAATATCGTTGGAAACGTACGATTGCATTTTTACCCGCAGCGACGTGAGTGCCGTCGAGTGCCAAAATTCAATCCGTTCGTCGCTTATAAAGGATGAAAAATAAAGAGCCTTTTACGGCTATAGTTACGCGAGTAGCTTTTTTCCTTCCGATTTCGCCGTCGGCGATGGAAAATTCGCTGACATGCATGGCAAAACACAAAACGTCGTTTTTTTTTCACCGGCAATTGGATATGGACGAGTTAAACGTATTTCTTTGTGCTGTTTGATTGATCGGTCGCCTCTAAAAGCAAATGTCTACTTAACTTTGTCGCAATGAACGATTTGAAAGGCGTTTTTCTTCCTTTAGGGTGGGTTTCGCGCTCGTTTTATTTGCACGTTGTATTTTCATCTACACGTGTTCCTATGCTCGTATATTTGCTTTGGTTTTGGTAGCACAAGTTCCAATTATCGCTGGATTAGAAGGATTTTCGATAAGTGAGCACGTAATATGTTTTGCTCGACGAATTTAGGTGCTGAATAGATTAACACGTTGTATCAGGATTCGTCGATAATTTTGTTAAACATAATTATGTAGGTGTATTATGAGCGTTGATGTAAGCAAAAAGTTGAGCTATAGCTGATGATGACAGCAAAAAAGGGATGACCGAGAATAAGGAAAATTGGCAAATTTTAAATTGCTGGAATTTTGAATTCGTAACCTAGCAATGTCTATGGCTAGAAAATTGGATTCCGAAACAAACGTGCATTCGGTTCATTACGAATATCTTGCTTTTGAGGTAGTGCGCTCTGCGAGAAAAGGTTTGTACCAAAAGCAAGTTTCCCATATTTTTACAATTGTACACTTATATGAATGATGCCTAAAACGAGATCCAGCTGAATGTTCGCCCATTTATTCAACCGGATCTCGCAAATAACCCTCACTATATAAAACGTTACGAGATCCGGCAACCGGATTTCACAATCTCGTAAGCTAATCACTGTGCCTTATCAGTTGTGTCTCCTTTGTCAGATTTGTTTCGGAGTAGAACGTGATTTTTCAAATTTCCTTCGAAAATGAATCTAAAATGACGAATGAACAAAAATTCGAAGAATATTTGAGAACCTTCTAATTTAACTAGTGTGGACTCGTATGATTCCAGAAGGGAGACGAGAAACACCACATATTTTAAATTCAACTTCGTGAGTAATTATGGGCAGAATAGGTAGAGATTTCGAGCCTCTGAAGCAATTGTGAATATTAAAAGTTTCAATAGAATTATCTGCCGGTCTGAACAAATTCCCGAACCCTCATTAAAAATTCCAATCTATTAATACAGCATGACTGCTCATGGTTTTGTTTGTCATTGCAGGCATCACTTTTGTCTGATATTATTAGCTGAGTTTTTAATAAAAATGATAGCTATTACAGCGTACCTGATTTGGGAAGGGATGGTCAGGGGAGGGTGGGGTCTTCAAATCTTTGCGTTTCAGACCATTTGTAATCATCTGGCAAATGTCCAACTTTTTGGTATATATATATATATATATAGTGATCTATGGTCAAAGTGGCATCAGTTTGCACATTCCTCAGAAGTGCATCTAATGTCACATTAACGACACCACAATGGCGAACGGAATGTATAATATCATAGGTTTTCTTAGAAACAAATTTTTAAAATGATGCCACTTTACCTGTAAACATCAAAAAAATGAGGCTACTACGACCGTAGACCGAAAAAAATTTTTTTGTATGAAAAATAGAATATTAGTGGTAAAGTGGCATCACCCAAATAACCACACCAGTGACATCATGACACAAAGCTGAATCGATGAGCAATGTGATGGTAAAGTGGCATCAAAAAAAAGATGCCACTTTGTAAAAAAGATGCCACTTTACCTGTAGACGACGAAAAATGATGCCACTTTATCCATAGATAAATCTATATATATATATATATATATATATATATATAGATTTATCTATGGATAAAGTGGCATCATTTTTCGTCGTCTACAGGTAAAATGGCATCTTTTTTACAAAGTGGCATCTTTTTTTTGATGCCACTTTACCATCACATTGCTCATCGATTCAGCTTTGTGTCATGATGTCACTGGTGTGGTTATTTGGGTGATGCCACTTTACCACTAATATTCTATTTTTCATACAAAAAAATTTTTTTCGGTCTACGGTCGTAGTAGCCTCATTTTTTTGATGTTTACAGGTAAAGTGGCATCATTTTAAAAATTTGTTTCCAAGAAAACCTATGAAATTATACATTCCGTTCGCCACTGTGGTGTCGTTAACGTGACATTAGATGCACTTCTGAGGAATGTGCAAAGTGATGCCACTTTGACCATAGATCACTATATATATATATATATATAGTGATCTATGGTCAAAGTGGCATCACTTTGCACATTCCTCAGAAGTGCATCTAATGTCACGTTAACGACACCACAGTGGCGAACGGAATGTATAATTTCATAGGTTTTCTTGGAAACAAATTTTTAAAATGATGCCACTTTACCTGTAAACATCAAAAAAATGAGGCTACTACGACCGTAGACCGAAAAAAATTTTTTTGTATGAAAAATAGAATATTAGTGGTAAAGTGGCATCACCCAAATAACCACACCAGTGACATCATGACACAAAGCTGAATCGATGAGCAATGTGATGGTAAAGTGGCATCAAAAAAAAGATGCCACTTTGTAAAAAAGATGCCATTTTACCTGTAGACGACGAAAAATGATGCCACTTTATCCATAGATAAATCTATATATATATATTTTTCCCCCACGCCATAAAATTCGCTCAAAATTTGGTGAGGAACTCTTCTTGAAAATGCGCAAAAGTGCTTTTTTTGTTTTTTCGAAAAATTTCAAAATGGCGGATCACTCAAATTTTGAGGGGGGCTGGAGAAGAGGCAAATAGCTCAAATTTTTCGTTTTTGATCTCATATGAAAGAGTGAGTCACGGACACCAACATATTTAAATTTCAGTTTCCTAAGTGCATTTTGAAGAGAGTTAAAGAAAACCTGTTTTTGAGGGAATTCCGTTTTTTGTGTCACTCGCCTTGCGCAGGCTGGTGTGGATAAAATTCGCTCAAAATTCGGTGAGAAACTCTTCTTGAAAATACGCGAAAATAGTTTTTTTGTTTTTTCGATAAATTTCAAAATGGCGGATCACTCAAATTTTGAGGGGGCTGGAGAAGGGCAAATAGCTCAAATTTTTCGTTTTTGATTTCATATGAAAGAGTGAGTCACGGATACTAACATATCCAAATTTCAGCTTCCTAAGTGCATATTGAGAGGAGTTAGATCAAAAAACGGCTTTTTGAGGAAGTTTTGAGTCATGAAATTTCTTGAATCTTCCATATCTCCCCACCAAATCAGGTTAAAGAGGTCAAATTTTGTGTGTCAGGTTAGTTGGTGACCGCAATATGACCTCTTGAATTTGGATCAAAATGGATCAAAATGGCGGATTATCAAAATTTTGAGTAGAGCTTGAGGAGCCTCAAGTTGGTAAAAATGTAATTAATATGAATTCATATGGTTATTGGGGATAAGTTGTATACTAAATTTCGAATTCACTTCCATACATGATGTTGGAGGGGGAAGGCGGGGTTATCAACCTAAAATAGTGGTGGGGGTACAGGAGGAGTCGAAAATTTTGCCCAAGTGACAAACGTATTTTGATTTTAGCTTCCTCAATGATTTTGGAGGGGAGTTAGAGCAAAAAACGGCTTTTGGAGGGGAAATTGCTGCAGGAAATTTCATGAATCTTCCATATCTCATCACCAAATCGGCCTAGAATGGTCAAACTTTGTGTGTAGGATTAGTTTGTGACCAGAATATAACCTCTTAAATTTGAGTCAAAATGGATCCAAAATGGCGGATTATCAAGATTTGAAGATAATTTGAGCACCCTCAAATAGCCCTCCTTTGCCAAATTCGCGAGTTCATCGGTGCTTTGGTAGAATGCTTAGTTCTTTCATGTTTCCCCCATTTTAAAAGTCGTTAAAATGCTGAAACTTTCTACGACATGTAATTGAAAAATGGAAAGTTGCCGATGAAAGGGGAGCGGCGGCGAAATTAGCGTACAATCATAGGCTATCGATAAATAGGACGAATGCGAGGAAGTGGCGGAAAAGAAACTAAATAATAAACCGGCGACGTCAGTTGATTTGAAAACGTCGCGGAAAAGTTCTTAACGAATGGCTCGAACTTGCGCTAATTTTTGATTGATGTTTTTCATAGAATCGCGGCGACACGACGCGACATTCGGTAGCTTTAGCTATATTCATTATCTCGGAAGGCGGGAAAGGCGCGAAAATTCGCGACCTCATTAATCCAGATAAAAGGCCTACTGTCAGATTAAACTTATAGAATTTCGCATCATCGGCGTCCTGGCGTTATTTTTTTTCGTCATCTTTTCGACGCAACGTCACATTTTAAGAGGGCGCGGTGCGACGCGTCGATTACACTGTAAGCGAAGACGAGCGAAATTTCGGCACTTGCGATAGTACGCGGTAAAAATTAGTTGGAAACTAATCAAATCTCGTCGCGTAAAGTGGCTTCGATATAAGCGCCATTATCCGGTGTTGGTAACGAGGCGCGCTCCGTATTACACGAATATTTAGTCGCCCGAGAAAAGTTTATAAGTAGCGTTGTTGGTGAACTTTATTATAGTTGCGCGCGCCAAGTAATTAAAACGTTTGCGCCCAAGTTGCGAACTACGTACGAAACGTCGAAGAAAGTTTAGCTCCGGTTTCCGGAATCTGAGAACCGAACACCTGAATTTCACTTCGCTTCGCCGTTACGTTCTGCCCCGACAAATGTTGCATGGCTGGAGTAGAGCTAAGGAAGAATTCCTGCGAAGCTTTGTCGTCCCTCATACAACCGATTTACGTTTTGGTAATCAAATTCCTAGTTTACCTGTTGAATAGGTTTTTATTGCGAAAACTTTGCTCGCAACTTTATGGCCGAAAATTAGACGACCATGGGCAACGATGAAGTGATTTGGAAATTCGCGTTGTGGGCGTGAAAATTTTCAATTCCAGTTTATCTTGAAGCAATATCAATTTAATTAAATTTCACGAATTCTCCTTCGAAAAAAATTGTATCTATGTATAGTCTACCCAAATGAAAAATTGAGATTAAAAATAATTTTGTCGACATAAAGCAGGCGAATAAAAAATGTCATCAACGTTTTTATCAATAATCGATATAACAATATTAGTGTGACTGTTTATGCGAATATAAAAATTATTTTTTCAATTATTTTTGGTTTAATTAAAAGTGCTAGTTCAGTCAATTTTAAGGTGGGGAGATGAGAAGGGAAAGCTGGAGTGCCCTTCAAAATTTTGAAATTTTCCATCATTTTGTTATATGATAGTAGAAGGCCATGACACTGAATGTGCACCTCATTGAATTTTTTTGAAAATCTATCGATCACCATTTACCCCGTATCTTCGGTATACGTTGTTATCTCTTATAAACGTAAATGCAGCATGCGCCCGCAACATTTTCTGTTTATCTCAACAAGTACTGTCACTACCACTATTCATTTAATTTTTCGCATGAATTATTTAATTCAAAGAAATTTTTGAAATTCTTCAATTTTCAGCCTTTCCCACCCTGCTATCAAAAAATGAGGCCCTTACATCCACAAGTATGCAGTTTTATCATATCGATCACGATATAAAATGGTAAAGGTTCCTTATGTAGTGAATTTAGGGGAAATTTTCATATAGTTAATGTCATTATAAGACAATAGAATGCGCTGATTCAATTTTTGATGCTGCCTTTGTCAACAGCTCAACAAGACGAGTATTTTGATATGTTACACGATAGAGTTTTGAAAAATTGATCCCACAAGAATATTCTCTGGGTTGGAGAAAACGCGGGCATAATAAAAAAACTACTTGGAGGGCAAAGGCGGGGGTAATTGAATCATGAAATTTCTTCACTGGTCCATAATGTACATATATATAGAAAGATTAAATTTTATTTTTGAGATCATTCTAGAACGGTTAAAATGGACCGAAATGCGATATGAACTATTTGAAAAACATTTGAAGGATCTCAGAAAGTTGAAATTCATTGAGCATTGGCTTATAATGGGTCTTCCACGAAAGATCTATAACACTTCGTCAGTAGATAGTATTCGAGAAGACCAACAAAAAATGTCCTTACGATAGATTTCCCATTTTGCGAAATAAAAGAGCTACGATAAATTGATATTGTAATTCTCAGAGAACTCAGATTTTTTCTAAAATTTGATATTTGGTATAATAAATCAGGAGTAGTAATGAAAAAAAAAAAAACCGTAAGCAGCCATGCCGCATTACTGGAGCTGAGTTTTTAACTGGGGCTTGTTTTGATTTAGTAATAACTTTGCTTAACCGTTCATCACTACAGGCCACACCCAATACCAAGTCTGAAAACCCCAACCCTATCCTTTCCAAAAACACCTAAGAAGTTGAATTTGGCACAAATGTAGTATTTCTTGCCATGAAATAATCATGCGAACACATATTTCTCAAATTATAACTATTTGAGTGTCCTCAAATTATCTTCAAATTTTGTAAATCCTCCATTTTGGATCCATTTCGACTCAAATTTAAGATGTTATATTCTGGTCACAAACTAATCCTACACACAAAGTTTGACCATTCTAGGCCGATTTGGTGATGAGATATGGAAGATTCATGAAATTTCCTGCAGCAATTTCCCCTCCAAAATCACTGAGGAAGCTAAAATCAAAATACGTTTGTCACTTGGGCTCATTTTATCATATGACACAGCAATAAAAAATTTTCGACCCCTCCTGTACCCCACCACTATTTTAGGTTGATAACCCCGCCTTCCCCCTCCAACATCATGTATGGAAGTGAATTCGGGATATAGTATACAACTTATCCCCAATAACCATATGAATTCATATTAATTACATTTTTACCAACTTGAGGCTCCTCAAGCTCTACTCAAAATTTTGATAATCCGCCATTTTGAATCCATTTTGATCCAAATTCAAGAGGTCATATTGTGGTCACCAACTAACCTCACACACAAAATTTGACCTCTTTAACTTGATTTGGTGGGGAGATATGGAAGATTCAAGAAATTTCATGACTCAAAACTTCCTCAAAAAGCCGTTTTTTGATCTAACTCCTCTCAATATGCACTTAGGGAAGCTGAAATTTGGATATGTTAGTATCCGTGACTCACTCTTTCATATGAAATCAAAAACGAAAAATTTGAGCTTCTTGCCCCTTCTCCAGCCCCCGGGCACCACAATGACTTCGTATGCTCAAAACGGGCACCACTATGACTAAAACTATACCTACCTATATATATACCAAAAAGTTGGACATTTGCCAGATGATTACAAATGGTCTGAAACGCAAAGATTTGAAGACCCCACCCTCCCCCGACCTTCCCTTCCCAAATCAGGTAGGCTGTAATAGCTATCGTTTTGTTAAAAACTCAGCTAAAAAATTTACTTGAATGAAAAATTTTCCCAAAATCAAAATAACCTATTTGAGGTGGAAAGTGAATTTTTCGCATACATCGTTTTATAAGAAAAAAATTTTTCCTTGGAAACATAATTTCAACCTCACCGATTGATAGTACATACATTTATAATAAAGAGTAATTTAAATTATTTGCGTTGAAATTTTCTGAGTTAAGCGCCATTGTATTGTTTTTAACGAGCGTGTTATTCCTTCATTTTTCAAAATGGTCAGCTTATCGTAAGGCCATTTTTTTGTTGGTCTACTCTAGTACTATGTATGGTCGAAGTTTGGCAGACGTTTCGTAGGAGACCCTGTGTAATTTATGGATAGAAAAAGTTTTAAATATCCTAACTTCATCTTCTGACGTGGTTTTGGCGGTGGAAGGGGTATGTGTAAAATTTTCATTATAATTTGAGTTTTGGATGATTTTGGTATTTATGCTGTAATCATAGTAATTTCAAATAATTATAATATTTTTATCATTTTTATCATAATCACTAGAACGATATGTAATTTTATGTTGACGTGTTAATTATCATATTTTATCAGCATTCATAAGAATTTACAGTAATTTTGAATAGTCACGAGGTTTTTACGAGAGTTGTAACATAGTATTACAGTACCGTTGAGTGATCGTGGTATTTTGGAGTAATTATTGTAAAAAACATAACACATTCATAAATTAAATTAAATTCGATTCAATCTTGATTAATATTAATTAATCATTGTTTTTAATCTTGAAGCTACATTAGGAAACGTCTCTCTCTAAAAACTATTGCGAGCTCAAGGAGGAACAAACCAGTCAATATTTGTTACTACTAATGAGAAAAAACTAACAGCATCGCGAAAATAATATTGATGAATTGAATAAACAGAATCGTCAGAGGTACCTCTACCTACATATAATTATTATGCTGCGTAGGGTTGCGCTGTCGAAGTGGTTGGTGTTGTGGGAGACACAGCACAGCGTGTTGTTGGTAAGCGAGAAGGCTCGAGTTTTTCAAAGATTTAAAAAATTCGTCGAGAATTAATTAAGTATTGTGCATTGTGCTAAGTTTTTCTTAAGTCACGTTGGAGGTTGTTGAACCGTGAACGTAATGAAGGTGGAATTGGGCGGTGTGATCGATGACCTGAGTTTAAAGTTGGTATTGTCTCAATTTGAAAAGGCGCTTTGTTCGAATTATACGTATATAAAATTTACGTCAAGTGGCGTAATGGCAACGCGAACGTCCACGTTGGAAGTTAAAATTTACGCTTTGGTGTTCTACTTTGCGGCGTCCTTCGATGAATGGGATGCTTAAATGATCTACCATTGATGGGAATTTCGCCTTCGGAGAAGCGATTAGATGAGTGCTTTCATTGATACATTGTAGTGGTCGCTACTCTAGCTCAACTAGCCATAGAGATGCCTATGTTATTGTTTCATTTTGAGTGGTAGCGCGTCGTCAGTCGTCACTAATACGATGAATTCATATAATGTGTTACAGGTTGGCGACAATGACAGTGGAATGGCCGCTGAGAATGACGTTTGTTACGTGACAGAGGACGGACAGACGATACAGTCTTTAATCGTACCGAAATCCTGCTCGGTTGAACAATTCTTTCGTAAGTGATGACATATTTGTATGTTTATGAATATGTAATATTTCCTACCTCCTGGTATCGCACGAGCTCATATTATTTATGGAATATTATTCATTTGAGACTCGTCGACTTATTTTTAAATTTTGTCTATTCGCCATTTTGGATCGGTTTTGAGTTGCGGTTATATTTGTTCGTGATTTATTACATAATAAGATATGGACTCTGGATTACTCAATGAAATCAGTATCATTGTCCCCAGCTTAAATTCCAGAACAAACAAGGTATTTTGTATCGAAAATGCAGTAGATCTAAAGCAGATTATAAAGCGTGATTCAAAAAAATTACAGAAGTAATTAATAAAATTATAGCGTAACATCAGCGAGCCGACATTTTTGGTATGAAGAGGGAAGTGTTCTAGCGATGTGTGTTGTAGGTATTTGAGGAACGGGATTGAAGAAGTATCGTTCAAATTGGTGAGTGATTGATTTAGGATGCAATGGGTGCTTACGCGCTCGAACAGTAAAACACGCCAGTGTTTTATCAGTCGAGTAGAACTCATGCATTGGTGCTACTCGCTGATAGACTATGGCACACTTTAGTATTTAACGTTTGGGATGCAATATCTTAGTTACCTATAGTCGTATGGGTCGTTCGGACGAGTTATCTCGGAAGAACGTTATTTTTGAATTCGACCGTATAGTCGATGTTCTTTTTAGCCGCAGTTGCGCTAAAATAGTAGTAGATTAATGAAATAAAGATTTTTTTCCAGCTCTTAACTACACTTATTTCTTAGTACTTCGTCGTGGCTGAAGTCTTTCGCCACGAAGTAATTAAAGATTAATTAACTCTTCAATAATTGTGGCTGCTATTTAGCGCCACAATAAGCTCGTTCGGCCCTCTTTTACAAGCGCAACGACTAAACTCCTATCTCGCCCTCGGAGCTGGATTATTTCTCGCGCTCCGAGTCCTATAATTACACCTATTTTTGATACACTGAATTTCACCCGTCGCAAGGATTACACTGGTTAGGAGGATAGGGTAAAAATTGAATTTAAATTTTGAAATTATATCGTATACGTTCCTAATTATAAGAATCATCTTTTACCAGGGCTGCAAAACCAATTAGAACCGGAACCAAAAACCGGTAAAATCGATATAATTTTGGAACCAGAAGCAGAACCGGAACCAATATTTTAAAACTAGTACTAAAGCCAGAACCAAAACCAGAACCAAAATTTTTCACAGCAGAACCAGTACTAAACCGAAACAATTATGAAAATGAAATGGTTTTGGTTTGGTTCTAGAAGAGTTTAACAGTATTTATTACAAGAAGCCAGCGAGCTAATTTCATTGGACTTTGTGCTAAAATAAATGATACATGAAACAAAATGTCAAAATCTGTGTGCAACTTATTCATTACTTCATTAGTACGAAACATATAAAACATTTTTGTTGTTTTCAAGTTTCCTTCTCTTCATATTTGCTGTTTAATAATTTCTGAGAGTGCAGTATTTTTATCTAAGTAATATGAAATATTAAACATTGAAGAATTTACTTTGAAATTCAATACTAGTAGTACAGTTGTTTACAGCTGTATTAATTTTAATTACAATTTAGGAATTTACGCTTGGTCATTATCTCATTTCATGACCGTTTTTCAAATTTTGGTTTTGATACTTTGCCATGATTACGTTCGGTAAACCGAGTATTTTGATAGATCACACATATTTTTTTTGGAGCCAGTAAGAACTGGAACTAAAACCAGAATCAGGACTGAAGTCGTAGAACCAGAACCAAAACAGGAACCTGAACCAATATTTGGGAACCGGAACCAGAACCCAGGGCCGGATTTAGGTTTCGTGGATCCCGGGGCCCAGTAAATGTGGGGGCCCTTATTTGAACATTTTTTGCAGTGGGTTGGAAGCCACCCTCCTCTATGATATACAGACCTAAAAATTTGATTATTTTTCAAATCGATGATTATTTCTCACGAATTTGTCCAAAAAGCTGAAAATCATGATTATGATATTTATTTTATTTTCAAAATAATGAAACAAATTGTAACGTACCTCTTGGTTAAAAACTTTTTTACCTGTCATTTTAAGGGATACTTTTATGATTTTTTGATTGTGGGGGCCCCAAATTTGTGGGGGCCCGGGGCCCATGCCCCTTGGGCCC
Organism: Phenacoccus solenopsis; assembly: GCA_009761765.1. Taxonomy (NCBI): domain Eukaryota; kingdom Metazoa; phylum Arthropoda; class Insecta; order Hemiptera; family Pseudococcidae; genus Phenacoccus; species Phenacoccus solenopsis. The sequence continues at coordinate 74,592 of VFXL01000252.1, read as the reverse complement.
TGCCCTAAATCCGGCCCTGCCAGAACCAATATTTTTCGGGTTTTGTATCCCTCTCTTTTACTTTTCAGTGTTCTCTTCGTAGTCGGCTCATGAGGCAGTGAAAAGGGGCGCTGAAGTAAATATTTATTAATGTTATGTATGCAATTATGTACACTGAAAAAAAAAATGGATATTATTATCATATAAGTACGTACAATCACAAATAGTCTAAAAGGGCTAGTTCCCAAATCGGGTATGCTATGATAGCTACTATAGCTAATAGCTACTATTTCTATTAAAAATATTAATCAGTGTTTAGAAGCAATTAAAATTACGAATCGAAGTTGTATTCTAATCCCTTAATAAACGACGACGTTCGTACTTGAGTTTATAATCGACTAAACCCTTTTCGTAGCTTGTAGCTCGTAGCTCGGTGCTAGGTAATAATTCGAAATATCATCGAAAGGTATCTGCGAGTGAATATCTATACCTATTAACTACGTAGATGTAGTACATATGTACGACGAACGTGTCGTGTAGTCAAATCGTATGTAATTACAGAACGACACGTTAATCGCTGGCGGCACGACCCGGCATACGAGTTAGAGAACTGCTCGATAACGACAAAGGTATTAACGTGACGAAGACTACGAGAAGCGCAACAATTGGAAATATGAAATTGCGCTCGCGTCTACAGTGTAAACACTCGCGCCAGCTTCGGGATTGTAATCAGCCGCTTCGAAGGTGTTGGCGTGTGAAAAGAAAGGCAGGCAATAAAGCCAGATTTTTAGGAACTGCGTAAATTCAATTTTAACAAATATCACCAAGCGGAGGGTGGAAATTCGTCGAAAATCCAATAAAAGAGTCGCGCAAAGTCGGCACCGTCGAGTATGTGTAAACGAAACACGATACCGATACGTGCACGTGAAAATGATGCGACAGATTGTTAATATTTTCGAGTCGTACCATTCGTGTACATATTCGTGTATCCTTTTACTCGTTTTAGAGGTTTTCGCACACTGTGGTCTTTTTGTGACAACTCGCGTTGCGTTCTTTTTATTCTCTTGCCCATCGATAATCTTATTGTCTCGGTCTTGTGGCATTTTGGCTATTCCCAAGTAGTGACTGCAGAGTATGCGAGTACGTATTTGAGTAATGGGTGTTTTTGTAGTGTACCAAAAAAAAAAAAGGCAATGTGTGGGATTTTCGATGTACATTTGCATAAGCCTCGATTTGTATGTTGAGATATTCCGAGTATGTTTTTATTGGCTATTCGTTACCAGCGATAGAACAGCGCTAGTTGTATTGGAAATTCACTTTTCTCGAAAGCATTATTATTGTGACGTACGAATGCTTCGTAATTCTCGTGAATTGTCCTGTATGGGAAGGATTTCCGAGGCACTGTTTTATCGATGATTTAAATAAATTCGTTACTTTTCTGAAGTGTGCAGTGTTTGGATTCGGCCAACATATTATATTAAAGAGTGAAAAAATTTACTCGTAAGAATAATTTTTAGTTGAGTAGTGTGCAAAGATGATAATTTTCTATTATAGCTAGAAATCGAGGCAAAGGTCTTCAGTTCTTCGTTTATTTACATTGCATATTATCATAGAGTAATAACGGTAACTGATCAGCTTTTTGTACATCAAGTGTGTAACGACTAATTATAAAGCTAGAATGTGATAAAATCGAGGATATTTCATTTCTACCTTCCTCAATAATATCGTTCAGTTTTTACCGAAGATGAACTGAACGACTGAAATTTGTTTGTGATTTGGATCATAATATCATCACCTAATTCTTGTTTTCACTCTGAAATGGGGAACATTCTCCGATGTACCCCTGAAAATGAACATCACAGTGAAGTGGGTATATGGAAGGAAATAATGGGGAAAAAAACGTAAGCAGCCATGCCGCATTACTGGAGCTGAGTTTTTAACTGGGGCTTGTTTTGATTTACTAATAACCTTGCTTAGCCGTTCATGACTACAGGCCACACCCAATACCAAGTCTGAAAACCCCCACCCTATCCTTTCCAAAAACACTTAAGAAGTTCAATTTAGCACAAATGTAGTATTTCTTGCCATGAAATAATCATGTGAACGCATATTTCTCAAATTATAACTATTTGAGGGTCCTCAAATTATCTTCAAATCTTGATAATCCCCCATTTTGGATCCATTTTGACTCAAATTTAAGAGGTTATATTCTGGTCACAAACTAATCCTACACACAAAGTTTGACCATTCTAGGCCGATTTGGTGATGAGATATGGAAGATTCATGAAATTTCCTGCAGCAATTTCCATTCCAAAAGTCATTTTTTGCTCTAATTCGCCTCCAAAATCACTGAGGAAGCTAAAATCAAAATACGTTTGTCACTTGGGCTCACTTTATCATATGACACAGGATATAGTATACAACTTATCCTCAATAACGATATGAATTCATATTAATTACATTTTTACCAACTTGAGGCTCCTCAAGCTCCACTCAAAATTTTGATAATCCGCCATTTTGTATTCATTTTGATCCAAATTCAAGAGGTCATATTGTGGTCACCAACTAACCTCACACACAAAATTTGACCTCTTTAACTTGATTTGGTGGGGAGATATGGATGATTCAAGAAATTTCATGACTCAAAACTTCCTCAAAAAGCCGTTTTTTGATCTAACTCCTCTCAGTGTGCACTTAGGAAGCTGAAATTTGGATATGTTAGTATTCGTGACTCACTCTTTCATATGAAATCAAAAACGAAAAATTTGAGCTATTTGCCCCTTCTCCAGCCCCCCTCAAAATTTGAGTGATCCGACATTTTGAAATTTTTCGAAAAAACAAAAAAAGTACTTCTGCGCATTTTCAAGAAGAGTTCCTCACCAAATTTTGAGCGAATTTTATGAATACTCGCCGGCACTACGCGTGGGGGAAAAAATATATAATTATATATACCAAAAATACGAATAAATGCATAATTTTTTCCACAATATCTTGCATCTTTTTTTAATATTTTTCCCCATCTAACCCCTCACCTATCCTCAATTATTTGTCAATTATATTATATCAAATATCCTGTATTTTAGCGCAACGATATATTTTCGCCTGTCTAGGATGTAAATTTGTAACAAACGTATTTTTTGTTCCAACTTGTATGTTTCGGCTCCTTCATAAGTAGGAATGGCAAGCTATCATGCATGATTATCGTACGAGTAGATGAAAATAGAGCATCCTCCCTTGCTCCCATCCTGCGTGGTTGAGATATTTAATTTATAAGCCGAAGTTGGATGTTTGCGAAGCATGGAAATTCATTATAGGAAATTGATTATTTATTCGTCGATTAGAGTTATACGTTCTTTTTCAAGGACACGTCGACACTGTGTCGTGCGCCGTCAGCGATTTATATGTAATTTAAGGAAGTGCAAAAATCCCACGTTCCTTTGAGGCTGCCTCCAATCTTAGAATTCTTGCTGCGAGTTTGGAAGTAATCAAGTCGACTTTGTAATTACTGTAAGAGTTCGTTTCGCTATAACTACGTATATAAGTAGAAAACGATGTGAGACGGGCACCTTTTATGAGGGAAGTTTGGAAACAAACCGAATCAAAGTCTTAGAAGGGAATTTTTCTGCGGCACGAAATACCGTTAAATGTAAATTCGAACCTTCATCAAAATCGCTCGTTCGACAACAACAATAGACGCGCACGGAGCACGGATCACGGACGTCGCGTCGGAGGGTTGGTGGTAGGTAGCGAACGTAGGTTGATATTAAGTAGGAATGATACGCGAAAGGAAATCTTTTTAATGGCGAACGTTATGAGAGAAAATGCCGCTCAGAGGCAGATCTATTATAAAGAAATTGGTGGGTAATGGGAATTTTATGAGAAAAGTTCTCAAACAAGACAGATTACATTTTATAGGCCGGTAATTTCAGCCGAACAAAGTTGACAACAGTGTTTAAGTAAGGAAGAAGATTACACAGCGTACTTCCATAAGTTCCATAACGCGATCGCGAAACGCCGCGCCGAACCGCGCCGCACCTCGTCCAGAATTTCGGATAAATTAATAACGCTGGGAAAAAGTTTACGCTGAGCCGTATAACTAATATCGAAAAGGCGAGACGTATAAGTCTGAGAATTTACTAACCGGCCCCGAAACTCTATTAAACTATCGCTCGAGCCTTTCGGGTGTATTATTGAAACCGACGAGATGGGGCGCGACGCGACGCGACCGGCTATTTACCCGACTCCTCGTTATTCGTTAAATAATTCAATTGGTTAACTAGTTTTCGTCTGTTTTCAGACGCTTTTGGTCGAGCAATAGCGCGACCGAGAAGTTAATTTCGAATCGATGATAATTAAATTGCGCTAAAGTTGTCGCTAATACGGCCAACCGGTGAATAATGAATTTTCCATTTCCATTATGGCTCTCTTTATAGTACGTATGAAAAGAAAACGCGCCGCGCCGCGTCCAACCTCAGCCTATCCCTATACTAAGTATTCGACGTTCGACTGTTCCTCTTCTCGTTCCCGTTCCCGTTCGTACTTCATTCGCTACTTCGTGCGTGGTCATGGTGGGGAATTTGAAAGAAGTAATTACAAGCGCCAGTTGGTCCTTTGATTTAGCGGCGCTTACCTATAAACGTGTATAGCGCCGCCGCGCCGCCCGCGCCGCTGGCCATTTACCTCGTTAGTAACGAATTCATAATTACGAAAGGGTAAAATTTAATAATTGGAGAATCGTAAAGGGCGATTCCGGCGCTACGTTCGCTACGCTAAATCACCCGACAACTGTGCACCTTTTAGGCTTTTGGACGACAGGTTAACGCGAAAATTTGCCATTGCTTTATGTTGCAGAAATTTTGGTCGAATTAAAAAATCTGGATTCGCCATCTAGAATACGTTTATTCGATTACAAAGGAGATCTGATTTATCCTAGTCTATTGAAGCTGCCATTTAATTCTACGGATACCGCTTACTTCTTAGAAATACTTCCAGAAACAGCGTCCGAAAGCTGTCGTAAGTATCCATCTAACCATAATTAGTTTAAATATGTAATGGGAGCCTGCGAGGAAGCAATGAGTATAGCGTAAAGGATATGGGTGTTTCGAATTTTTCTGTGAATCTGTAGCCTTCCACAGGGCTCGAACCGCTCTTTCTTCTATTCATTTATGAGATAGTTGATGAAACAGTCCCTCTGCAGGAGCTCCGTTATATTAAAATATGTATGTCGGTTGGCACCAAGGAGCAGAGAAAATTTCACAAAGACCTCGATAGTCTCATAAAATAGGGAAGAGATATTAGATAACGGACTGTTACTAGATGTTTATAAGTACTATCATGTTACCTTTTCACTCTAAAAAAAAAAAAAAAAAGAAAAAAAAAACGTAAGCAGCCATGCTGCACTACTGGAGCTGAGTTTTTAAATTGGGGCTTATTTAGAATTGCAAATAACACTGCTAACGTGTTCATATCGGCATGCCACACCCAGGGGGCGGCAATCTCTCGAGGCTCACGACGAGCACCCCCTCCCCCTCCTTCCTGAAATGAACTGTAATGCCCTGTGATCAGAAATTTTGCAATAAATTATGAAAAAAAAGTGATAAACAAGCCAAGAAAAAAAGTCTGGAAAATCTTGAAGACGTTAAGGATATGAATGAAGACAGAGAAATTGGTAAAGAACAGAGCAGCTACACTAAACAAAAAATAATGAAAGAGAAGGGAATTAGGAAGGAGAGCTAAAAAAAGATGAAGAACTGAACGAAAATAATTCTGAAAATGAAGATAGGCACAAACGATTCAGAAAATCGAAAAAATCTTCTGTTTAATTTGCCAGTTACCATCCTTCGATAATTTAACTTACTGTAATGTACAGAATTTTAACAACTTTAGCAGTAACCGCAAGTGCTCAGTGGAGAGAGGGTTTAGCAAAGAACGCATAGTAAAAACTGAAAAATCCTCTCCGTTGTTCAGTGATGGACAGGGGCGTACCGAGGACATTCTTCAGGGGTGGGGGGGGAGAAAACCAAAAATTGCCAACTAATACCATGAAATTTTACCAACTGTTGATTTTTTTTTTTTTTTTTTTTAGTCTTCAAAAAAATTAAAAATAGCTGTAATAATACTGCGCAAGTGGTCAAGTTTACCAACTTTACGCTGAAACTCCAAATTTACCAACTTTCCAAAAGCCAAGGGGGCTACGTCCCTGGTTGTGCGCTATACATGATATAAGTTGGCATTAGTTCGAATTTATTCGAGTTCTTATTTTCCCAAAAGAAATTCAAGTTCCCAGTTTCAGCGTTGAACAATTATAAATTTCCCAACTTTTCAAAACACCTGGGGGGTAAGCTCCCCCATCTCCCCCTTAGTTACGCCCCTGGTGATGGACAACTGGTTAAATGTGATGATGGTTTTAACCAGCGTAACGGATATTATTGAGGTCATTCCAAATGAGCAAATAATTGATAATTTTGCTTTAACATCGAAAATTTCTGCCGCTATATTATTCAGAAAATGAAATATGTCTTTTCATTGTTTCGTTATAGGTAGCCTAAGTATGATTTGATTGCCAAAAAAGTGTAGGTTTTTAAATAAATTTTTTGATAATTATAAAGATAAAATTTCATCAATAAAAACACTTATTCTCCTTCCTGATTCCCAATTAAAAAAGTTTTGCCCCGAATATAAGTACTAAAAAAAATGTCACACCACCCCCTCCCCCCCGAAATGCTTACGAGAAATTGTTTCTCGTGAATGTGGCTCCACCGCACCCTTGGCCATACCCAACTACAAGTTTGAGAATCCCTACCCTATCACTTCCAAAACAACTAAAGAAAATCAATTTGGAACAAATGTAGTATTTCTTGCCATGCAATAATCATACGAACGCATATTTTTAAATTGATGTTTTTGGGATGGGGAGGGCTCCCTTTGGATTGGGGGTGATGCAGGCACTGGAAGGGAGGGATTGGGACTTAATTTAAGTTCAGAATTAAGATTGTAATGTTGGTTAAATTTTTTATTGCATGTATCTGCAAAGTGCCCCCTCGTAATTGGCCTATAAAGGCTGTGAAGGGGGCACTCAAATATGTATAAATAAAATAAAATAAAATAAAATTATCACTACTTGAGGTTCCTCAAACCATCCTCATATTTTTATCATCCGCCATTTTGGATCCATTTGATTCAAATTTAAGAGGCCGTATTCCGGACCCTACATACGAAGTTTCACCTTTGTTGGTCGTTTGGTAAGGAGATATGTTTCATAAAATTTCCTATTGTAATATCCCTTCTAAACACCGTTTTTTGCCCTACCTCTCCTCCAATCACACCTGTAAAGCTACATTTAAAATGAATTAATCACTTGGACTCATTTCATTATATGACACTACAGTAATTAAAGTTCGTCCTTTCAAGTACCCAAACCACATTTTGAGGTCGATAACACCTCCTTCTCCCCTCCAATATTATGTATGAAAGTGAATTTGGGATATAGAATGATTTTTATTCTCAGTAATCATACGAGTTCATATAAATCATATTTTTATTAATTTGAGGCTCCTCAAGCTTCACTCAAGTTTAGATAATCCGCCATTTTGGATCCATTTGGACCCAAATTCAAAAGATCATATTCTGGGCATCGACTAACCTTTACGTACAAAGTTTGACCTGTGTAGGTTGATTCGGTGATGAGATATGGAAAATTCAAGAAATTTCATCACTTAAAAAGGCTTTTTTGGTTCTAAATGCTCTTGGTGGGCTGAAATATGGGCGTGTTGGTTTCTTTCATTTACTTTTTCATGTGAGGTGAAAAATGGAAATTGAATGTCTTTCGCCCTCCTGCAAGCCCCCTCTACATTTGAGTGATTCGCCATTTTGAGTTGTATCGAAAATACGAAAAAGTTCCTTTTTTGCGTTTTCAAGAAGAATCTTTCACCAAATTTTGAGGTAATTTCGTGAATACCAGCCGGCGCTTCGCGCGGGGAAAAATATATTATTCTAAAAAGTTGGACATTGGCAGATGATTAGAAATGGTCTGAAACGCGAAGCTTTCAAGACACCATCTACCTTTGACCCCTTCTCAAAGCAGATAAATTTTAATTGCTATCGTTTTTATTAAAAACTCAGCCAGAAAAGGCCTCTTTGTACCAATTATAGTATAATGGATAAAAAACTAGCAAATTTTGAACATTTCGCGATCTCATGGTCATCTTTGATAAGGAGATGACATTCCAAGTACTATGGGCAAAGTAAAGAAAACGCCATATTTTGTTTTCGTATAAGAAAATAAAAATATGGATTTTCACAAATTTTCAAATTCCTATATGAAATTCAACTCAATATGTAAAATGTTTTGGCAACCCCCGAGTTTCTTCTCGGCTCTCAAAAGGCGAAGATCACCGCGCGTCATCTGCAGCTTCAGATAGTTTAATTTCATCGTTCATCGGTTACTCATTAATAGGAAAATACCGAGTATAATACCAAAAGGTCGATAATCCCTTCGGTAAAATCTTTTCGCGGGCTATAATACCCAGCCAAGAGTATCGAATATACCCCTGCACGCAAATTGAACGAACTCTCGTATATATGTACACCGGTAGTGTATGTATACGTGTGGTTTTGTTGTATGAACTGTTGATATCGTAAAGGCTTGGTGGAAACCTAATGATGTGGTTGGTTTCCTCGAACGCCAGCGCCACGCTTCGCAATGAATTAAAATATTAATTTTGTAAATGTCTCTAGTGCTACGTCAATGTCCAAAATGAATGCGGTTGATTTGCTTATTACATTCGGTACCGCGAACACGCTGATGCATTCGTAATGAGCTAGCGCAATCTAATATTAAAATTTCACGTTGGCGAGATTCGAGCCACGTGTTTTACACCGTCAGACATTTCACACGAGTTGAAAAAGCTTTTTTTTTCGCCAACGTCGAGCTTGTGTCAGATTTGCTGTGGAAACGAGAAAAGTAGATTCGGTGCGGAGGCTGGAGAAATGTTTTGATTGAAATGATATTTGTAGGGAGTTACAAATGCTTACAATTTTTAAAAGTGCTTAACATCTTGAGCAATATTTTTTTTTTTTTTTTTTTTTTTTTTTTGAAAAGAGCGATGTTGTGCCTAAGAGGTTATTTTTTGAAAATGACTATAGGCTAAAAATAAAATATGTGAAAAATTCTTATGGTAAGTATTAGTTGATGTAATAAAACATTTTTTTGACCTCGAATTATGACAATTACACTCTAAAGAGAACGTATGAAATTGAAATATTCCCGCGAATCCTGTCAAAGTTCACTAAATCATTTTATTCAGTGAAATTTCATGGAAATTTAAATATATGCGTGAAGTTACTAATCGAAATACAGGGACTCCACCAAAACGTTTGCCAAACTTTGACCATAGATAGTATAGTGCAGGGAAATAAGGATTGAACCTGGAAAAAAATGGTAGTGAGCTGAATTTCACATTATATGTGCAGAATGGTGTCCTTAACAAGGTATAAAAAGTTGTCACTCCTTAGGGGTGAGCTAACCCCAGGAGGGGACTAAAACCACGCAAAAAAAGTTTTTCAACTGTTTTTTGCTAATATCTTCGAAAAAAAGGGTTCTACGTCAAAATAAGCTATATCAAAAAATGTTCCCCATTAAATTTCCTACAGAACGACTGGGACAGTTTTCTCAAAAAATCATTAGTAAGCCCACAATGGGGAGGTCAAAATATACCAATTTTTAGAATTCCCTTTCGAAAATCAGTTCTTTGTTTATATCTTCTATACGGTGCGTCCTACGCAAAAATTGTTAATATTGAAAAATATTCCCCGTTCAATTTTCTATAAGGTGCATGAAAAACTTCCACAAAAAGTCATAAAAGGGCCCAAAATACATTAATTTGACAACTTTTTATACCTTGTTAAGGACACCATTCTGCACATATAATGTGAAATTCACCTCATTACCATTTTTTTCCAGGTTCGATCAAAAAAAAGAGCTTATTTCCCTGTACTATGAAGCAGACCAACAAAAAAATTTCCTCACAATAAGTTGCCTATTTTGCAAAATGAAGGAGCTACGACAAATTAAATATTGATATTGTAATTCTCAGAGAACTCAAATTTTTCTAAAATTTGATGTTTGGTGTTATGAATTAAGACTAGTAAAAAAAAAAAAAACAAAAAAAATGAGCTATTTGTGGTGAAAAGTGAATTTTTACATGCATTGTTGCATAAAAAAAATTTTTCATTGGAAACAAAATTTCAACTTCACTAATTGATAGTACATATAATAAATAGTAATTTAAATCATTTGCGATAAATTGAAAAAATTTAAATTTTCTGAGCTAAGCGAAACTTTACTTTTTTTTTCGAGCGTGTCATAGCTCCTTCATTTTGCAAAATAGGCAACTTATCGTAAGGCCATTTGTGGTTGGCCTACTCGAGTACTATCTGTGGTCGAAGTTTGGCAGAGTTTTCGTGGGAGAACCTGTGTATGAAAAATTTTTCTGTAAATTCTGAATTTTTGAAATTTTATCGACGAATATTTCTTAAATTATTATTTATTTGTGGAAATTCATCATAGGTTACAATTATTAGTAAATAAATTCATCGTAATTACCCTATTTTGTGAATGAACTGTAAATTAAGGCATTCGTGTACATTCACAATAAATCATCGTTTCTATATTTCAAAAACACATCAGTTAAAAAATATAGATCATGATTTATCATAAATTGGTTAGTAGCAATTTTTCATACTCTCAGTTGACGAAGGGGTGCTCAAAAGACGTGTAATTTGATTCTTTGCCTTCATGCTGGCAACCATTATTCGTAGGTGAAAGAAGTTTGTATCAAAATTAAGGTTGTTGAATTTCCAGATAATTGAGTGATGTTCATTTTTTTTTCGACTTTTTCGAGTCACTGAAGTGTCCTTTAGTCCAAAAGGTCAAATATCATGAAGATTGCTCTTTTTTTGAAAATATATCGCTCGTTGGGACTTCTGCATGAAAAATGTTCCAATTAAAAAATATAGAGCATTGAATTTGAGATAAATTGGGTGATAGTGGTTTTCCTCACCACATTTTGGGTATAATGATGAGAAATTATGATGATTAAAACGACTGAATTTTGAACGATTTCAGCCGCAATAATTTTTAATTGGCCCAATATGGTTTTCATTTTTTGTTTTTTGTTTTTTTTTTTTCAATCGAATTAAAATTAATTAATTTTGATTTCAAAATGAAGAGCGTCTAATTTCCAATAATTTGGCTTTTCGCTTATGAATTGTCTGTCTTCGGCCCATATATTTTTTTTTTTTTTATTGTAAGCTTCTCTCTTACCCTATGGAGTAATGGAAATTGGGACCATGAAAAATTGGTACTATCAATTTGTCGTGAAATTAATGTTCTACGTTTTTTAACTGAAGTGTTTTTCACGTAGAAGTGCGGAAAAGCGAGATATATTTTCAAAACAAAGACAAAAAACAGTATTATGCATTGTATCGTCCATTTTAGAACCAATAGTACCTTTTCTTTACCCTAATGATTCAAAAACTACGTGAGTCGTATGATGAAAGTGTATACCACGTGACTCCTTTATAAATCCAAAGCTCTTTATTTTCTTATAAAGTTTCTTCAACTACGACCAATAGTAGTAGAAACACCTCGCTGACCAGCCCCCCCCCCTCCCTCCGCCAAAAAAATGGACCCTAACAGGAGAATACGACATATTTTTTATGAATAATGAAGAGTCCTCCACAACATCAGGAATCGAAATGGTGGTAGAACGGAGGCTGGCTCCTCGTTCGACATCTTTGATAATCGATCGCGAATTAGTATGTCGAACTACTCCACTCCTTGGTACCCGAGGAAGCGAATAATTAATGATGATTAAATCTGAAGTATTATTTTGCTGCAACCGCAAATATTACAATGTCTGTAGTAGATAAGATAAGGCTACGAAAGTTTAATTTACGTCACTAACGCGAATGTTTTTTTGCCAACAGTAACATTTTCCGATGACGTAAAAATGGATCTAGTCGCGCTGGAAAGCAGGTACGGATTTTGTTGTTTTCTATTCGTTTGGTATTGGTAAAATATTCAGCGTAGAGCTCGTAGATAGAAGTATACGAATTCTAAGTAGCCTTTAAGATAAATATTGTTAAATCTTCGTATGTTTTATGTATGTTTTTATCCGGGCTCGGAGTTGAGGCTTGCAACTATATTTTTGTTTTTATAGCCGGTCGTGGTGGTGGTACGCTCGACGCCGAAATACCATAACGTTCGCGATTTATCAAATCTCTAGACTTTAGCTGACCGGGTAAAATCGATACGCGTACGTGTACCTCGGAGGTCGAGTAATTAGTAGGTACTCGTGGTACCCAAAGCGAAATGCTTCTCCGTTAGCATTTGGTATTCGCGTTCGCCACTTGTGGAATATAAATTATCGCGTGCGCATTTTTAAGCAAGTCGAATACGCGACGAGAAAAAGAAACTCGTCGCGAGTAAATGTCCCATGAGAGCAACATTCGCAGATAGTGTAACGGCGCTATTGTTTAGCACGCCTTTGAATTTCAATACTCGCACAATGAGGCGAAATGGTCGTCATGTATCGCGTCGCGTAACCATTGCCGGCGCAGTAGCGTCATTAGGCGGGCGCGGGAATTTACATTTTCATAGCGACAGTACCATCTAAAGCGCCTGGAAGAATTCCGAGTTAAACGCCCGTAACGGTGAAAAAGTAGCGAAATATTCGGCGAACCTTTGTTCGCGCCATACATAGATATGTAAAGTTATTTGTTTTTGAAAGCTGGCGAATTTTTTTCTCTTCCGAGCGACCGTTTTGTTTCGCAAACGAGCAAAGGTAATGGTGAAGATGTCGGGGCAATGAGGTGGATGTTCTTTCGGACGCGGTAATGGAGTGGAACTCGGCTCTGGGGTCGCACAATCGCCGAGTCGGGGTAATTTGTAAAATTTCGCGAAACCGAGCGATTTCTTTCGACTCTGGATTTCGATTAAATGAACCGGAAATCGAGGTATCTTTTGTAACGATACGGTTGTCGATAGCGGAAAATAGTTAGCTATGGGGAAAAGTTGGAAAATAGGCGAAAATGTTTTTCGAACGGTTTCCTTGCGTGATTTTTTTCTACAGTGTGTTTCAACTCAGTATGAGTTCCTTGATAGCATATGTACGGCCGTTTATATGACATTTGTGTGTGATAGTTTGCCTACTCTTGTGGCTAAAGGCACAGACTTACGACAGCGACGCTGCAAAATCTTTCAGTGTAAAAAATTTTACTTATGTCATCATCGATGGCAGAAAAAAAATGCTATTACGACCCAAAAATTACAGTTGTAATTACTCGACAAAAATTTGTGGCAGTGAAGATGGCGAGTGTAATGAAATGAAGAAAGAATCGTGAAGAACAACCCGAAAAATTAATTATTTTTTCATATTTTTTAAAGATGAATAATTTGACAAATTCTTTTTGACGTCATGTTTAAATATTTCTTGTTTTTCATAACACACTCTGGCTGAATGCAATCCAGATAGTTGATGATTCCGAAAAAAATTATCTATTTTACAAATATTATCAAAATGTAGGTACGATTCACCTCTGAATGTAGAGGAAGAAATGTAATACCGCAAAAGGCCTCCCCCATTAAGTAGGTAAAGTCGGCCCTTGACGCAAATTCGGTCAAAAGTGGTTCCAAATGTTACTTGGGACCTAAAAACATTCCACCTAAATTTTTGACCCTCTACCCCCGCCCCTTGTGGAATTATCGCGCATTATATGCTAAAAATTCAATTCGCGATATTTCCACTAAGAACGAGGGAAAATTTTTGAAAATTTCACAGATCATACGTAGTTCATGTATGTTCGTACGATAATTTTTTGAGATTTTTTTGAAATTTTTTCCTCATTTTTGGGTGGTTGAAAATTAAAAAAAAAATTTAAAAAAATTTTGGGGGTTGCCTTCGCTGAATTTTTTTTCATAACTTCGTCATACCCTTAGGTACAACATATAATTTTTCAAAGTCCCTTTAGGGGGTGCAACATGCTGAAAAAAAATGAAGTTTGAATAAAAACGTGTATTTTTCAACTACCGCCCGCAACGATAACACTTAAAGCCCAGTCATTTTTGGTTCGGACCTAGAAAAAATTACAGGAAAGATGATTTATACCATACATGCGAAGAATGCCTTCCTAAGTAACATTCTGAAAGTTGCTTCCTCTACCCCTCCGGCTAAATGTGCGAGAGGACAAAAACCTGTGAAAAAAGTGATTTTTTGCTTATAGCTTTGAAAGGAGTAGGATCAGGAGTAAATTAGATTAGTAAAAAAATTTTCTTGCTCCAGTTTCCTATAAGATAAAACCTTCAAACATTTTTCGAAGTGTTTTTATTACGCCCAAAATGGCGGGGGGGGGTAAAAATAACCTTTTTTGAAATTTTTGTGTTTTTCAATTGTACTACAATTATGATGATGGGGAGAGGAAAAATCAATAAAAACAAAATTATTTTACACTGGGTTCTCAATAAAAATAAGTGCTTAATAATTTATTCATTGTACTATAATATAAGTACTTCGCTTAAAGTGTGTAAAATGTTAAGTTTTGTGCATTTATTTTCCAGTATGCGCCCATATTTTGGCATAGGAAAGAAGGCGAGTCCTTAGCTATATAAAGAATATGTAGAATGATTTTGATTTTGTTGAATTTTCCTTTCTGAACAGACATTATCATCATATAATTAAAAAACAATGAAACTATTTTAAAATTATATCATTAAACCCCTCTCCCCCACTCAGTTTGTGCGCAATAAGGGTACTAGGTGAATACCGAAACGATTTCATCTTATAGAAGGCATGACATGCAATAAAAATCATTCATTTCCATTTTTGTGAATACACATTATGCCTAAAGCGTAAAAGATATGTATATCATTACTTGTAGTTCCATATTTTGGGTCCATTTTGGTGCTTAGCGAGAATCATTAGCACTTATTTTTATTGAGAATCCAGTGTAGAATAATTTTGTTTTTATTAATTTTTCCTCTCCCCTTCATCATAATTGTCGTACAATTGAAAAACACAAAATTTCAAAGATGGTTATTTTTACTCCACTCCCTCGCCATTTTGGACGTAATAAAAACACTTCGAAAAATGTTTGAAGGTTTTATGTTATAGGAAACTGAACGAAGAAAATTTTTTTACTGATCTAATTTACCCCTGATCCTACTCCTTTCAAAGCTATAAGCAAAAAATCACTTTTTTCACAGGTTTTTGTCCTCTCGCACATTTAGCCGGAGGGGTAGAGGAAGCAACTTTCAGAATGTTACTTAGGAAGGCATTCTTCGCATGTATGGCATAAATCATCTTTCCTGTAATTTTTTCTAGGTCCGAAGCAAAAATGACTGGGCTGTGAGTGTTGTCGTTGCGGGGGGGGGTAGATGAAAAATACACGTTTTTATTCAAACTTCATTTTTTTTCAGCATGTTGCACCCCCTAAAGGGACTTTGAAAGAATTATATGTTGTACCTAAGGGTATGACGAAGTTATGAAAAAAAATTCAGCGAAGGCCCCCCCAATATTAAAAAAAAAAATTTTTGAAATTTTCAACCCCTCCCCAAAATGAGGAAAAAATTTCAAAAAAAATCTCAACAAATTATCGTACGAACATACATGTACTACGTATGATCTGTGAAAATTACAAAAATTTTCCCTCGTTCTTAGTGGAAATATCGCGAATTGCATTTTTAGCATATAATGCGCGATAATTCCTGAAGGGCCGGGGGTAGGGGGTCAAAAATTTAGGTGGAATGTTTTTAGGTCCCAAGTAACATTTGGAACCACTTTTGACCAAATTTGCGTCAAGGGCCGACTTTACCTACTTAATGGGGGAGACTCTTTAGCAGTTGACGAGAAGTAATGAAAAAAGAGTTGAGAATATTTGAAAAAATTGGTCATTTTTTTAATTTTCACCGATAATTTTAAAAGGAATTGTATTGAGCCCAAGTATTGAGGAATTTTTGTTCATCAACATGACACCCGTTTCCCCTTTTGGTCACGAACGTGTTGTAATTGATTAATTCGCTGTCACGTGGGTCCACATCCTGTCAGTAGTCCATTTGTTCGCGCAGTAATTCATTCCGCTTTTTGGACGAAATTATTTATGAGTATATTATATGAACATACGCGACTGCATACGCTCTTGCCTATCAAAAACCTATTTCTGAGTGTACTTGAATCTCGTAGTGTAGCGAACCATTTTTTTTTTTGAAATTTACACTCCGTCAATATTCAAAAAATCGTACGAAAGATTTTTTTATTTAATAAATATTTCCTGGGGAAAGANTTTGTATTGGGGTGTCATATGATGAAATGAGTCCAAGTGACTAACATAGTATGAGTTCAGGCTTTCTAAATGAATTTGGAAGGGAGTTACAGCAAGAAGCAGGCCTTCTTGAGATCAAGGGGGCCCATGGCCCCTTTGGCCTCCTCATTGGCTACGCCACTGTTGCACATCTTGCTCTAATGTACCTTTTATGCGAGCACTAGAGCTTGTTTCAGCAACACCGATAATCAGTCCACGTCCTTAATGACAACCACCTTATGTTTCCGTCTCTGATAACGATCCTGAAACTGGTGAGCCTATTTCAGTAAATTTAGTCCCTCCGCTCTTCACGTACCTCTAGCTTAGGCAGCAGAATATAACGCATGAAAAAATTATTGAAATTTGAAATAAAATAAATTAATGCGTTTTGGATATTTATTAAATTGGGTAATCTGTAACATTTCGCTCGTCAGCTTTTTATGCTGATTCAATAATGTTTCAAGCACTCTATTAGTATTGATTTTTGTCAAACCGAAAAAACGTTTTTCTAGAAAATGGTGTATTAAAAATTGATAATTATCTAAGATTCCTACATTCCACCGGGACCGGTTTATGATTTGTGCTTTAACAATTGTAACCTAAATACAAATGCCCTTCCTACAGATCTGTTTAGGGCATACTGCTCTCATTGAAAAAAAAAAAAAGGAATTAAGAAAGAAAACAAGGCGATACGAAATCCCTGTTTGTATCCTCTAGGTACATTTTTATTGTTTAATCTGTTGTAATAAGTGAGTTCGTAAACGGAGTATAGTTCAAAATCAAAATAATTTTAATTACGAATAAACGTTGTTAAATAATAATCGGATTCGCACCAACTGCGAGATGATCTTTACACCTAATTAATAGACGATTAAAGTGCAATATTAAATGGGTTATACTACGGTGAGTCAGTGATACGTTTACTCGAGCAGATCGATTAACGAAACGGCAAAAAAAACCAAACAACTCGTCTACGGTAAGGGCTGTGATTTAGCACTTACGCTTGTTACAGTACTAACACCCAGCTATCCAGTACTTATAGGTGCAGAGAAAAAATTAAAGAAAAAATACGGTAAGGTACGAGCAAAAATAGGTAATAACTAATAAGGAAAAATAGTAGTTGGTAGCGTTGGTACTAGGTAGTAGGTAGAGGTACGCGGTACGAGTCGGCTGTGTTTATATTTCTTCACGTAGGAGCAAGAGAAAAAAATTAGGGTGAATAAACTTGATGCGAGTGACAACACAATAAGGTTCATGACCTACTGGACAAATCATGAAATATAAATAACGTTTACACGATGTTAGCGGCTCGGCGCCCAGATACGGTATCTTGTGTAGGGTTATCGCGTGTTATTATACTCGTAGCCTCGTACATAGCCAATGAAGAAGGAAGAAGGCGAATCTACTACTCGTTCGTTTAATAATTTATTCAACAGGGTGAGGCGAACTGTATTGGAAGTTTATTAGGTGCGGCGAATAGTTTCGTCCGAGTGTGTAGTGTGTACGGTACGTGTAAGAAATTTTGCGCATCGTGATATGATCTAGGAAAACTTGTTTGAGATTTTATAGCTGTCGTTGGATTTGTGAGATATTCGAGGCTGCAGGCTACGTACTCAATCTACGTTTCTACGGTAAACTAAACGGTGCTTTTCACGCGATAGGTTGCTGGTTGGACATCGTACGAAATTAATTCAGGTGCTCGATACGCTAAACGTCTCACGACGTCTCATGTCTCGAAGATACAGCTTAGAACTCCAGAAGTCTCAGCATAATTATTTTCATTTTACGATTTCACGAGTACTCAACTACTCATCACTCGACTATTCCTACGTCTTCGATGGAAGCCTGTTAGGTTGACCAGCGATGGAAAAAACTGATGAAAAATGACGCCAACTAACGCGCCTCATTAATCACCTTGCATCGTGTAAAAGCGTCCGAGCATTTCTTATTCTTCGCGTCGCATTACGTACGAGAGCGCGTTATACAAGATGAAAAAGAAATGATTATAACTTCCCATATAAGAGGTGCGTTATTTCGTAAAAGGTTGTTGAACCGAACGCGCTAAAAGACAGCTGCAATATTTCAGCAACTTTCTAAGACATTGTCGACTGCAGTCGTGTCGAAGATGTTATCAGCCCTCGTGACACGCTAAAATTGGGCAATTTCCTTTTGTTTTCGTGCAAATACAACCATTCAGCTTAGCCGCAAAGCTTAGTCCATTGATATTTGAGCACGTGTTTGCGGTTGGCTCCTAAGTACATAGGTGGGATCGCCCGGGGGGTGGTGATTTTTTAGCGCAGCCGTTTTCCGCGTTAAATTATTTGCGCATCGAACGGTTCGGTGTGGACGACATGTGGTGGGCTGGTGGTGTTTGTCGAAATTTACATTTGACGCCGTATCCGCGGTAGTCCGGTTTCGTGATCGGTTTTCACCTACGAGGCACCATTCTTCTTCCTCGTAGGTTTGGTCTTCTGACTAGTAGTTTGTTCTTTCTTTCTTTCTACATGTGCATAAATATATTCGACTAATTGAGCAGAAAATAAATATTTATATAAATCATCTAAAGCAGGTTACGCTGCTTCGCCATGGCCACCTAGAGAATTCCAACATTTTTTTTAGAGTTCATTCAAAAAAGAGCCTAAATTAAATTTGAAAAATTTTTGCTAAATTTCCTAAAGTAAATATATGACACGTTCCGTAAAAATCAGGCTTAGCCGTAAAAAATCAATTTTTTTTTCGCAATTTTTATACTAGAAACCTTCCTCTATCAGATGGTGTGCTTGAAAAATTTGAAAAAAATTCTTCGAGTGTTGAATAATTAATTTTTAACGAAAAAAACAGTGATAACAGTAACAAAACATTTTTGTTTTTTAGCTCTCCCAAACAATTTGCAATTTACGGATAAGCTTGATTTTTACAAAGCACATCCATTTAATAATAAATTCAATTGATCAAAAGTTAGTTGGTGAATTAAATTTTTTTCCATTTGAGTTTACAAGTCATGTGAAAATTTTGATTCTTGTAGTGATTGGAATAATTATTGTTGCAGATATAAAATATAGTGAAGTATTAATTTCTAATCCAATACTAGATACATGATGTGCTCATACAATAAATTCTAAAATTCCTATTAAAATTATAGCATAAATAATTATATTAATTTTTCTACAGACCTCGTCAACCAAAAAAAAAAAAAAATATTCGGTTCTGAATGACGTCAATATAAGCAGCTAAATTTTCACGTGGGCTTATCGCTTTCGTGATGTAAGCCGGGTAACTGTAATTTTATTAATGCACATCTTAAGTGCATGGACTTACTGAAGCTTGCTCATATTCATGTAATCCCATATAAACTAAGTAGAGTGACGTCAATATGAGCGACATGAATTTTCAACTTTTGGTGGCCAAAGCCAAGAAGTATGATGCTCATCAAGACTAATACACTATTGGCTGTATGTACATATTATCACCCTTCGATTGCTCATATAGCCAGATTCTACGAGTATAGTAACAGGTTACACTACTCGGCTTTTTCTTAAAAAATCCAAATTGTTGTTGATAAAAGAGTATGCGGTACGAAATCTCCTCCTTGACGTCAAAACAGCTGACTTTCGGATTTTTTCAATGACTATATGAAACGAATAGGAAAATTTGTGCAGGTCTTTGGTGGCCAGCAAAAATGAGAAGACCTAATTATATACTCGTAGAACCTGGCTCATGTTGGTTTTAATTCAGGGGCGTACCGAGGACATTCTTTGGGGGGGGGGGAAGAAAACCAAAAATTGCCAACTAATTTTACAATTTTACCAACTGTTGACTTTTTTTTTTTTTTGCTCCACGAAAATAAGATGTTAAATACGATGTATGTCACAGTCTTGTTAGTCTTCAAAACATTTAAAAATAGCTGTAATAATATTGCGCAATTGGTCAAGTTTACCAACTTTACGCTAAAACTCCGAATTTACCAACTTTCCAAAAGCCAAGAGGGGAAGCTCCCCCCTCCCCCTCCTTTCGGTACGTCCCTGGTTTTATTAGTAAACAATACAACTGAGAAATAAAGTGGACATTTTTTGCGGCTATAATGCGCTCTGGTGCGGGTTATTAACAACATTTCACCACACAGCCTGTACATATAATCTGCCTAATAAATTATTCCAATTTCAGTTTCAAGTGATGTAACTTGTAATAGATAAATAAACTTTGAGTTATACTAAAATATGTAAGATGGTTTTAAATGTTTTAAGTTTTGCCTACTCAACTTTCAAGGCATTACTTGAACAAAATTGAAAGTTTTATTTTTTGGACAATATATACGTTTTATTCTGAATTTAAGACTAAAAAATTATTTACTAGAATTTATAAAGAATTAAAAAATCTTTATTTTAAAATTTCTTATCATTGGAAATAGGTTTATATTTCCTAGCTTCTTTCAAGTCCTGTGAAAATGGGATAACCTTTGTAAAATGAGTCCATGGTCGCAGCGAACCTACTGTAACGGGGGCCGGTTTCCAAGCATCCGAACCGTAAGACCGAGTTATCAGTGGCAGTAGTAGTGAGGTCTGGCTCTTTGGTTCTAAGCTGCTCTCCAATTTTAAAATTTTGTATTATGCATATATGTATTTTTTTTTCTTTCTTTTTTTTGTAACAGGTATTTCATAACTTTCCTTCGTTTTTATTTTAAGATACTCGTGTAAATATTATTTTATCTCAATTATCTCACTTGTTTGCGGGGCAGTTGGCCGCTTACCTCTTGGTAGGCCACACCACGCATTTAAAAAATTAAAAATATTATGTTATGTATATTCATCAATAAACATTTAAAAAAAAAAAAAAAAAAAAAAAAAAAAGTCCTGTGTACCTACCTTCATATAGCAAACTTCATAATGTATTTACGTTTCAACTCTTTCGTATAAATATTCTACAAGTTGCAGCACTCCGCCGTCAGGGCGAATGATTAGAACAAAATAGTGACAAAAAAAAATTTCCTTAACCTTATCAACCTGATTTGAAATATATATATATATATTTTTTTTAAAGAATTTTCACACAAAATCATAGCGTGCATTTCCTTGATTCTTATAAGCCTGCAGGAAAATCGATGAACTCTCCTTTTATAATAATATGATTAATTGATTAATGTCTATGCGATCAAACGAAAATTACAGTTTGTTAACTTGAAAATAGAATCCACTTGAGAATTCGAATTTAGAATAATAATGTAGTATTTTTTTTCATGCAATAATCACATGAACCAGTATTTTTCAAATTACAGCAACTTGATATCCTTAGGGGCGTACCGAGGACATTTTTCAAGGGGGGGGGGGAGAAAACCAAAAATTGTCAACTAATACCATGGAATTTTACCAACTGTTGACCTTTTTTTTTTTTTTTTTTTAGTCTTCAACAAATTTAAAAATAGCTGTAATAATACTGCGCAAGTACCAATTTTACGCTAAAACTCCAAATTTACCAACTTTCAAAAAGCCAAAAGTGGGCTACGTGGCTACGTCCCTGGCTGTGCGCTATACATGATATAAGTTGGCATCAGTTCGAATTTATTCGAGTCTTTATTTTCCCAAAAGAAATTCAAGTTCGCAATTCAGCGTTCAACAATTATAAATTTCCCAACTTTTCAAAACACCTGGGGAAGCTCCCCCCATTTCCCCCCTAGTTACGCCCCTGGTTATCCTCAAATTTTGATGATTCGCAATTTTGGATCCATTTTAACTCAAATTCGGGAGTTCATATTTTGGTCATCAGCTAACCCTACATATACAAACTTTGACCTTTATTCCATTTATTTCTATAATTAAAAAATTTAATTGAATAAAAATAATTTTTTTAATTATATTTACTTTTTTATTTATTTTTCATTAATATATGAAATTAAATTTTAGTTAGATTTTGTGAGGAAATATGGAAGATTCGTGAAATTTCCTGTAGCAGTTTCCCCTCCAAAAGCAATATTTTGTTTTAACTCCCCTCCAAATTCACTTGGGAAGCTAAATTCAGATTAGTCACTTGGGCTCATTTTATCATACGACATCACAATGAAGAATTTTCGACCTCTTTTGTACCCCCACTACATTTTGAAATCAGTAACCCCTCCTTCTCCCCTCCAACATGTATGGAGAGGAATTTGTGATGTACCAAATTTGAGGCTCTCCAAGCCCTACTTAAATTTTCATAATCTGCCATTTAGGATTGATTTTGATGAAAATTCAAGGGGTTATATGTATTCCTGTGCCAAACTAATCCCACAGTCTTTCTAGATCATTTTGTGAAAAGATATAGAAGATTCAAAAAATTTCATGACTTAGAACTTCCTCAAAAAAAATTTTTTTGCTCTAACCCCCCCCCCCCCAAATGCACATGCGGAACTGAAATTAGGATACGTTAGTGCTCGTGACTCACTCTTTCGTATGAGATCAAAAACAAAAATTTTGGTTAATTTGCCCTTCTCCAGTAAATGCGAGTGATCTGCCATTTTGAGGTGTATTGAAAAAACAAAAATCTCTCTTTCGCATTTCCAAATTTTGAACGATTTTCAATACCCGTTGCGTTACGCCTACGCGTGAATGAAAAAAATGTGTATCAAAAAATTGGACATTTGCCACATGATTACAAATTCTCTGATACCGAAGATTTGAAAACTCACCCCTCCCCCCGCAAGATGTTCCCTCTCCTTTCCGAATTATGTAGCCTGTAATAGGAATCCTTTTAATTAAAAACTCAGCTAAAAAAGAGTCCGAAAATTATCAAAGCTCTCCCCTCCTCCCACGTTTAGATAATCAGATACTGAAATGAAAAATGTGAACTTTATATTCCTCGAACCCACATTCAAGAAATGTTCCCCTACTTCTGTCACTTCCCTTCATCTCCGTCGTGAAAAAAGTTTAACAATTGGTATAATCGTCTCATTCCTTACGCGACGATTGCCCTGATTACGTCGCTTATAATTTTCAATAATTTCGGATGAATTTTTGGCGAATATGGGTGACTTTCAACAGTTTATTAATCATTTCGGTTCTTCCTCGACGAGGATTTTCGATCGACGACACCACGCGTGGAAAAGGTATGCCAATAACCTAATTGTAATAAACGATACGAAGAGGACGCGACGACTCTCGCTGTTCGGCTCTAGTATATAGGTGATTAGCGAGTATAACTCGTTTTATATACGCGAAATATGCCACTTGAATAACAGCAGCGTGGAGAGGAAAAAAAACCTAGAAGAAAAGGATGTTCGCAGAATTATTGTAGTATTTAGTATTTCCGATTTTTTTCGCGTCTCCGAGAACTGGAATTGTTCATTCAAGGGAAAAAGAAGACGTTAACAGAGGCGGGCGAAATATCTCGACGCATAGGTAATTGGTTGGTAGATGTAATTTAACGGGCAAACAGATTTCATTAATTTACAATAATTGCTCGGAGATTTAAAATTAGGTGCGCTGCGCTGGTACACGCGAGTACGACAAAAAGAATAGTTTTACTCGTCGTGGGAATGAGAGACGAGAATTACCAGCTAATTGGGAATAGAAGCGGCGTTTCTCTCTCGCTCTTCTTCTTCTTCGTTTTCCTCTCAATTTATTAACTCACGTTTTGTTTTTATTTAACCTCTGTCGAGGTTTCTGGCGGCTGTCGATGGTTCACGAGCGGATAAACTTTCTTCCTGCGATATCCTTCGAAGATGCGTAATAACAGGTATTTCGGTGTTCGCTGGTACGCGTAGAATGGCTGTTATTATGGTTCGTTCAACTAGTACGTTGTAATAGGTGGATGAGTTTTTTTTTCCAATCAATGTGTACGCAGTGGAATGGGGAAATTTTTTTTCCTCGAGAAAATTTCAATTCGCAGTCGTAATCATATAGTTTATCGGTGGTTATAAGCACGAGGCGAAGTAAAATTCACTTATAAAATCGTACAAAATGGAAGGTTTTCGTGGCGAGAAAAAAAAATCTTAAAAAGTATTCTAATTCGTAAACAAAGTTTCGAATGGATGGTTATGGCTGCTTGAGGCGGGATTTTAATTTCGACAAATTATACAATACGATGTTTAACGCTCTTCTGTAAATATTGCGGTGTTTGCGAAAACGCGCCTATAATTATCGATAAGTATAATTACGTGGTATTCAGCATCGACGATTGCCTTCGCTGTAGCTGGTTTTAATAAGCTCGCGTATATGGTAAAATTCGTTCGCTATTTTGCGCCGGCTCGAGTGTCGTGATGCTCATTGTAGAATATTATTTCGGGTATTATTTAAAAGAGCGCGAATATTAGCTCGCGCAAAATAATTTCAAGTACGTTAACGATAATAAAGGTCACCTTGTTGGGCTCGAAAGAAAATGAGTCTTATTTTGGAAATAACAATCGATGCGCGTCCGTGTACACTGTACACGCGTATTTGACGTATGTGTAGATATACTCGTATACGTGTATACCTGCGTATAGGTACTTATCTGCATTTTTTTTTTGGCGATTTTAATGTAAAACATTTCAAGGCTGAAAATTGAAATGGACTTTTACGAGTGTTACCACGTGCCCGTCTAATCTTTAGACTAGTGGAAGCCAATGAACTTGGTGTAAATTCGAGCTTTTTCACGGGCGAATTAAATAAGGCAATTTATTGCTAGATTTTTCTGCTTATCTGTTTAAATAATGATAAAATTTTGGACTCGAGTATCGCTACGTTGCGAATTTATGCTTCGTTATTATTGATTCGAGATTGGAAACTAATTTTAATTTAATTATTATAGGTAATATATTTATTTTTCAAGTTACGACTTGTTTTCACATTCAAATATTTTCCATTCTTATCACCACTTAGCAGTTTCACATGGAGAAGCTATACCTATTGTGAAATCACATTAGAATCCTGATATGTGACCCCAGAAGAACGCAATAGTGTCCCAGTGATAACGTACTAAGAATACTTGACCGAGTACTTCTACAAAATTTAAAAAAAATTTTCGATGGTCGGCGAGCACTCTAGTAGTCTGAGGTACTATAAAATTTCAACATGTTGGTTTCGCTTCGCTTCAACCGTCGAACATAGTTTGAATTTGATGTTCATTAAAGCCAACAGACAGTAGGTTGAATCGATTCAGAGTTTTCTTTGAGAATGAATGATGACTGAGTGAAAAAGGTTATCGAAGGAGCCCAATAGTATGCTTAACAAATTTCAGCCTTTTAGGTGAATGCTTACAATGTCAACATTGGGCTCAAAGTATGAAAAATCGTAAATTTTTCAAAACTTTGAAATTTTTTTTAAGATAAGGTAAGTGAAGGTAAATACGCCACTGAAGGTAAATACGCCACTAGCCTATATTTCCGTGAAAAAATGTAGATGGCTCATTTTGACGATTACGGTATATTGTGGTAGCCAAGTCGATACTAAAAAGCCAAAAAGTTTGCCGGTATCTAAAAAATTGCAATCTGTGGGTCGTTTTATGTGGAAATGTGATAACCAAAAAATTATCAATCTAATTTTTACCTAATTTTACAAAACGTAATTTCTATAATTGCTGAAAATGTTTCTAAGACGACGAATTTTTCAACCATTTTGATGTAAATTATCGAGTAAGTACCTAAATTTTCAAAATATTGCAAATAGAATGACGTTGTTATGATGTTGCTAATTACGCCACTTTGAAAACATTCCAATTGAAATTGTTTTAACGTTGAAATATTTTTTTAGAAATGCCAGGACGTCAGCCAGGACATATTAAATGGTCTGAAAAGGAGTTAGGGGATGCCTTACGCCAGATTGAAGAAGGAAATATGCGTAGGTTGGTCAGAAGAAGACAGCGAAGTATTCACATGCCCCCAATGTGAATCTTAATCCTTAAACATACTTACTTATACTGAATTACTTATTATAAATGATTTTTCTAATAAATAAATCTATCTTTTCAGATTATTTCACAAGTTTTTCCCTTCTTTTTCACGTGTAAAAAATGAATAATTTTGTGTGGCGTAATTACTTTCACGTGTTGGTAAATACGCCACTTTTGTACTTTTTTTTGCAACCCTTACTGGTGGAAGGGGTGAAGGGGGAGGGGGCTGAAATTTTTATGAGAGATAGCCAAAACTTCACTCTTTCCAAAAATGTATTTATTTTTTTCGTCGAATGTTTGAGAGAACCTCCAAATCGCCTCAAACTCATCTAACACATTTTCGAAAGACTTTAGAATTCACATGGTGCGTGTACTTCAAGGGGGGGGGGATTTTGGAAAAAATTCTATAAGTAACGTGGTATGAATTTCAAAATTTCAAAAATTAAATTTTAAATTTATTAATAATTTAGTAATTAATAAAACAAAAAAAATGATGATGATAATAATAATAATAATAATTAAAAATGAGAAAAGTGATTCCACTAGTTTTGAGATTTGAAGTTCTTTTAATGTAACGAGTTTAATATTTACACAAAAAATGTAACTTACTTACTTCAAATTATGGTAACTTATGTTAAGTAAGCACTTTTTTCAAGGAATTATAAAACTTTGGAATTTATAAAAATGGCAATGTTACCGTAACTTACCAAAATTACGTTACTTTACACATAACCATCTATATTGTATATTTCACCCATTCTATGGTCTGTGCATGGTAAAAAAGCTTATTTTGGAATTTTAAAACAATACATTTAATAAAAATGTCGAATGGTTTTGATTTTTTTTTGTTTAGACTGAACAAAATATTTGAAAAAAAAAAATACAAAATTAAGAATGAATTATTACTAGAATAAAAGAATAGCGAATTAAAATCAGCTTAGGAATCCAATTCTAATTCTATTTCAAAGGCTTCTTCTGAAAACATGTTCTAAGCTGAGTTACCAAAACTCGCCGTTATAAACTTGTTTACTTTTTGCATTTTGTTACGACTTAGCCAGAGATATTTTCGAATGCATGTTCAGTAAAAATTTATTACAGCTTCAAGACGGTGCTTCGAAAAAGTAGAAGGTGAATGCAAAAAAGTTGTTAAAATGAAGAAAGAAAAAATTGGAAAAATAAATGCCAAGTGCCCTCAAACAAAATCTCTAAAACAATATAATATTATAATTTCAAATAATTTCGTTGCATTATTTTTGAAAAAATGCAAAGAAATGATTTGAAATTATAATATGATATTGTTTTAGAGACTTTGTTTGAGAGCACTCAGCATTTATTTTTCCATTTTTTTCACTTCTTTATTTTAAAATTAACTTTTTCGCATTTATCTACTTATTTTCCGAAGCACAGCCTAATTTAGAAATCTCGTTGAGGTAAGTTTCTTCGCATCTCTAGTCGTAAGTAATCATTAAAAAAGAATAATGTTGATTTTTCTAAATTACGATTTATTTATGATTTGAAATTTAATTTGTAAAAATGCTCGAAAATAAAGAAAAAATGTTCAAAAAATAATTTCAGTATTCGAAGAATTTCTTCGAAACATGAAGTAGGTATTTAGAGCGGGCTAATTAGAGCCGAGCGCTGTTACCGCAAGGCTACAGCCTACAATTAGTGATAAGACTCTCGCACAATAATAGCCCATAGGTAATCGTTAATCAGCGGCGTCAGCGACGTTCAACTGTTCACCTTCGTTCGGCTAATTACGCTAACGAAATGCCGCAAAGAGAGAGGAGGGAGAGAAAAAGAGAGATCAAAAATCTCGAAAATTTGTAACGATTACACGATAACGATGTTCGCGAATCGTTTGGTTTCCTTGGTTGACCTTGAAAAAGCCACGCGGTCATATGGGTGCACAACCGACAACCTTTCACGATGCGATCGAAGCAGACGACGGCACCTATGTGATTAATTAGCGGTCATTAGGTAGAACATTAATAACGGTGTTGTTGACATTTGGTGGAAACGATAAGTTGACGCCTGGGAGCGGTAATTCGTCGAGCGGCGATGAATATTCACTAGCGACGTTAAGTACGAAGACGACGGAAACGAGGGACGGCGACGCAAGGATCGTATAAATTATGAAATTTCGTCGCGTAACCATTTACATAATAATTAAAAAGGACGCCGGACTTTTGGGCATCTCGGAGAGAGCGTCTGATTGACATAAAATCGACCCGCAGCTTCCAATTAATTAACATACGAGCGTGTGTAGGGGAACGGAATTTTCAGCTAGCAGCGTACAGCGGGCTCATTCTATCATTCTATATGACTACCAGACGCGTTCGTGGTTTGTGAGTTTTATACTACATGTGCACAACTTATTGCGTAACGAGAGCCAACAGAGTATTAATAGCGTGTAATAATCTGGTCTTTTTCATTATCAACTTCTTCGTAGGACACCGCTTTTTGATAATGGAGTACCCAGACATGGCATCGAGTGCGCCTGACAGATACGTCTAAACACATAAATAGCTTTTGAACGCGTCGTCTTCGTTATTCGTACTCGAGGATAGGAGATTCTTTTTTGTCTTCTTCTTTTTTTTTTCTACGATGGCGTTGAAAAGTTGGCCATTTTTTTACGCACACGCAATACCCGTCGACGTAAATTCCTGACCTTCCGTAAGTCGTATTATCTGAGCCAACTGTTCCTCTCCCTCACCCCCCCACGGGCAATCGCGTATTCGCTTTGCTACGTATTTGTAGGTACTAGGTAGATAGAGGGAAGGGAGAATGTGGAAGCGTTTGATAAATATTAACGCGGACGCCGATGACTCGAATTTCGAAATTTGACACCGACGTATCAATTATATGAATAAGCAACAATGGACTAGAAACGCGCCAACAAAACAAGTGTTTTTGGCGCGAAAATGAAATCTCGTAGAAAAAGTGCAAAGTGAAGCAGATGTTGTTCGAGGAATAAAGCGTTCGCCTACGTCAGGTGTTAGCTTTATACGTGGGCTTTTTATTTCCATCTGGCTCTCTTTTAGTGTGTTCGGAAAAAATCTTTACCTGAATCAGGTTTCTCGTATGTAGGAGGACTTTTATATCGTTCGATGTCTGCGTGTAAGTCTGAGTGTACAAGGACCTATCGACTATCCAATGCTTGGATATATGTACATACATACGTACAGTATGTATTTTTACATTTTACTCTCTGTTTACACAGTTTCGATTTCCTTACGAGTGTTTGTTTTTGTTTATGTGTACACGTTATAGTGCATTATCAAAGACCCTCTGTGGAGTGCACAACTTGATAATTGAGAGCGTTATTTTTAATCTCGAGTCCCCAAGTTCCTACTCTCCAGATATAAGCGAGATGTAACGTAGTCGTACGCGAGTTCCAACTAATTAGTGAGAGCAGTCGACGGGAGAGTTACAGATTTCTATAATTATTACGTTTCTGGGTGAATATTCATCCGAAACGATGTACCACTCGGCGACGAATGAGGGTAGGACTGCGAGTAAATTCCTGAAGTGCAGGTGATTATTTTCGTACCGACTCCCGAGTACGTGGTCTAAAAATAAAATATGTATTCTTATGAAAGGGCGCGTGGTGAACATCGATCACATTTTTAAGAACCTCGCTGCAAGCACGTAGACAACTATTTACTATATATATGCATAGGAAGTGTTATTAAGGAAAGCAGCACGCGTTGTTGGTACCGCTGGTGGATGTTTTCGGCTATTTTCAAGCCTGCCAGTGATTTCCAGACACGGAGTTGACGAAAAAGCGTGTATATTTTTAAAAATAACGGTTATTTTTGAGTGCACAACTTACACGTGGCTTTTTCGAAGTTTTATGGTTTGGGTGTATTTTGGTACTATTTTCGAGACCGATCGTATAGCTGATAGGTTATAGTGATATCGTTGTTTCATTATTTGATTTACAAGCGTGGCACATGGTGAGCATCACATAGGTACTGAGTAGTGGGTAATTGGGTAGGTATAGGTAGGTATAGAAAAGACAAGTTTGTGAAAGAATTTCTCATACAAGAAGATAAAAATGCAAATGTGAAAGAGTTGTTTCATTTCAGCGAACGAGAAGGTTCACCTTATTTGGGAGCTATTATGTTTAATGTGAAAGGAATGCGATAACGTTCGTAATAAACGCACGATTGGAATGAATCATCGTGCTGTATACAAAGTTGAAATGCAGTTCTTTATCGTCACAGCTTTTCCACGCGAATGAATCATAATAAATCGTTCTTTATGTATTAAGATCGTGATATTTGAAATGAAATGAAATTTCCATCGGTCTTTTTGTATGCGAGATTGTATTTTTAAATGAATTTGTCGAGATCTGTTTCAAACTAATGTACGATAAATGATAATGGGAATTGGAGAAATTTTTTATTCGGCATAAAAATGGAAAATTCACTGCAATATAATGACATCATATGTATAGGTAGTTAATAACGACGATTTTTTTCGAAACGAATGATTCAAAATTTAAAAAATTTATATTCATAAAAAAAAATAAATTGAACTTGTGAAACCTTATCAACAAACTAACCTGATATAATTTGATATAATTTGATCAAAGTTGATCAAATTTGATGAAATACGAGTACATAAATACGTAGCATCTGACCTAATCAAATTTGATCCCAAAGGTACTGAATTTCATTTTATCAAATTTTTTGGAATTTAATCAAATTTGATATTCATATGTTAATATGATTAGTTGAAATGAAGGAAAAATAAATTTCATTATTATCTTCTCAATGGGCAATTTTTTAGGTTTTTGTGGCCAAAAAATTTTTGGGTGAGTTGTGGAGCTACTTGATTCACTCTTGATTCCGTCAATGAATCTTAGGTAATGAGACCTCTTCAACAAGTACAGTAGACTTGCGCAAATAAAACCACCAGGGACGTACCGAAAGGGGGAGGGGGGAGCTTCCCCCTTGGCTTTTGGAAAGTTGGCAAATTTGGAGTTTTAGCGTAAAGTTGGTAAACTTGACCACTTGCGCAGTATTATTACAGCTATTTTTAAATTTTTTGAAGACTAACAAGACTGTGACATCGTATTTAACATCTTATTTTCGTGGAGCAAAAAAAAAAAAAAAGGTCAACAGATGGTAAAATTTCATGGTGTTAGTTGGTAATTTTTGGTTTTCTCCTTCCCCCTCCCCCCCTTGAAGAAGGTCCTCGGTACACCCCTGAAAACCACGAACAGTCTCCTTATATTGTTTGCAGTGCCGATTTTAGAATCGCTATTGGAGGGTCAATTCCATAAAGTCAAGTGGGAAAGGTAATAAATTGTTTAGAATTACCAAAAAGTTGATAGGTACCAAAAAAGTGTCGGTTATTTCCGTTCGTTACATTTTTAATTAAAAAAAAAAAACACCTAAAAAAAGCTCTTGTAGTAGACACCCAACCCCCTCTCTCCTACAACCGGCCATGATTGTTTGTACATATAAAATTATGTATCGATGTAAAAAGTTTAGGTAACACGTACCAGCGACGTGAATAAGCAATACTTCTGGAAGGGGGAGGAGGAGTTAATGTTTAAACGTTATAATAAAATAAATCATAATTATGTGCGCACAGCCAATGCTCTTTAATGAATTTTGTCCCTCCCATACTTCTACAAAACTTCTTCTTACTCTTCAAAAAAAAAAGAAAAAACAAATTATAAAAAAAAATAATAATAATAATAAAATGTGTTCGAACGTCATAATACAGCAATGAGAATTTTAAAATAAAAATAGAAATTGAGATTTACTCATTTTATTTAATTTTAAATTTGTTATTATTTCTTGAAAATTTCATTACCTCAATAGTATAAATATTATTATGTATATTGTATTTAATTGCAAAAAAAAGCTCTTGGAGGGGTTTGAACTCCATCCCTCCTCTAATTTATGCCACTGGTATGTACCTTAATTTATGCATAAAGTAAATGCTAGAGGAGCTCAAACATTATTTCACCCTCAGGACCAAATCTGGTTCTTTCTGGCTCTATCGCAGTTAGGCCCTAAGCCAGTTCATGAAAAACTTGATTACTGGGTGCTGAACTATAGCTCGCTTTCGGACATTATAGTTGGCTAATAATACGTTTACACGTATATGAGTAGAAAGCCCGAAGTCCATAATACAAAATACATTGTACTCATGGGATGGATGTAGTAAAAATAACCTTGAACGAGAGTTTTTATCGATAGTCGTTAGGAATGGGAAATGGTCATCGTAATGCTATATGAAAAATGAGCACATTATACATTCGAAACACGTTTGAAATTTTGGAAAAGGGAAAAAAGTGGCTAGTCGTGACCATACCAACCCACGCCTGGGCCCGGCTTGCTGGCCAGTTTGTTGGACTATTATCCCCACTATAATTTTTACCTGTTTTCGGATATACATGCGGACCAACTGTTTCTCCATTCGACGGTACGATATACCACTGTACGTTGATGAATAGCGTATGGTAACCTGCTCGCTGTTGTAAGTTGTGCTCCGCGTTTCTATTCCCGAAAAATCGTACAATAAATGAAGATAGGTGTATGAGATGCTCGGGTCTAGTGTTCTGTTGGCTTATTGTTATCCGTTTAAACAGACGCTTTCATCTGTGAAGATGCGTAACTAAGTAAAATTTCGTATATGAAAAGAGGAATTACCGTTTATCTTGACAACGCAACGACGAGATAGCGCGCGTATTGTTTTTTTTCTTTTTTTTTTTTTTTGTTTAAATCGACGTTCTGTGGTTTACGAACGAGAAGGGAAAAAAAGTAGATTGGTTATGGAATCCTGGAGCACCTGTGAGAAACGCGAGATTATCGCTGACATCGTATAAAACGATAGGAATATAGAATGCAGTTTTCTTTTAGTTGGTTCATTCTGGTTCTCGGAATGGAAGCGAGTTTTCGCGAACGCTCTCGCCTACCTCGTACCTCCTCCTACGCGATAATTTTATTAATTTTCATCTTTATCCGTTGGCGTTAAGGGCACGCGGAGTACGGAGGGCGAAGACGACGAATATCCGTCGACCGTGTGATTATACTAATAAGTCGCAGAACACACTGAGAGTCGCTCGATTTGCCATTTTGCCCGTCGACTAAATCATTCACACCCATTTCGCTGCAGGTACTCGTGTCCCGCGCCGCTAACGCCTATAACGGTTTCTAACGGAAATTACGAAGGTGCCAATCGCAATATATCCGGAGACGTTTACGGAAAGGCTTGAAGCTTCACGCAGAGTCTGTCG
The DNA here is from genome assembly GCA_009761765.1 of Phenacoccus solenopsis. NCBI lineage: Eukaryota > Metazoa > Arthropoda > Insecta > Hemiptera > Pseudococcidae > Phenacoccus > Phenacoccus solenopsis. The sequence goes on along the minus strand of VFXL01000252.1, from coordinate 41,159 downwards.
ACGATCGACAATCAACCGTCGAGCGTCGACGTTTTGAAGAAATTTAAAAGTAAGGTACTTAGCGCCTCGACTCGCGAGAGTAATCTTTTCGCCCAAGTACCCTCATTCTCGTTGTACGCGGCTGCGGGTGCAATCGAAAAAGAATAAATTAACATCCCCCCCACCTCTGTTCCTAGGCTCGTCGTGATCGTTACGTGAATTATAATCGAGAGATGAGCGGCCCACAGCTATATTATTTCACGCTTGGAAGCGTTAAAAAATTTCCGAGTTTTCGCACTCGCTCGAACGAATAACTCGTGTTATTAGGTATTTAATGTTCGCCTATGTACAGCTTATACGCGTAGGTACGATTAGCGTTGGTATTATGTTCGATTAAACGACGACCGTATACAGTCTCGCGGCTGTTGGGCTGTTCGAAGTAGTAGACTAAGTCCATTCAAAGAGCTTATAGGTATACTGGTAGGGTTCTTTTGGACGGTGTTATTATGATTTATTAGTTTATAATTTCGAAGGCGACGTTCGCGCGCGCGAAAATAATCGCCTATGTGTGTCTAAGATCTAAAGTCGGACTAGCTTATTAGTAGAATAATACCCCGCAGTGATTAATGTAGCTGAAGTATCGTGTTACGACTTACGACTATCGCGAGACGTGGTGTGGTCCGAAGGTGTGATACGAAAATGATGACTGTGTGTTTAATGACGACCTAGAATATGCCGGACTCGTTGCGGTCAAAGAAATAAAAAATAAGCATCTGGAAATGATTAAGATTCATTATAGTTTTGATGCAATCGTAAATAAATTCAATCTTACTCGTACAAGGCAACCACTAGCACTCTTACGCACGGATTTTAACGAGGCAAATTTTGTTGCAAAGTACATCACGTGACCAAAATTTCAGCTATTATTGTCCATTGGGGGAGGGGAGCGGTTATGATTTTTCAAAATTTTCTCTATAGCAGTTTCTGACTTATGTGCTATACTATACAGGTATATTGAAAAATCAAAAAATTGAAATTAGGAAACCTACACGAATTTGCGTGTTTGCTTATTATTAAATGACAATTTTTCTGTTAAAAAATGACTCACTTTGGTTGGGGAGGGGAGGGGGGGTTGGACTATATTAATGACAAATGACGTATAATACAAAGTACTACAATTATCATGACGTCTATGAAGCTTAAAAATTTTAAACTATAAACTAATGTCAAGAAAAAATTCTCAACTTGAAAATGACAGGTTTGACTTATATATGGAAAAATAAAAAAATAAAATAAAATTACTAGATCAAGGAAATCATCGAATCCTTCGAAGTATTACATTACAATATTATGTACAAAAATTGATCAATTTCATTTTTTCAAATTATTTGAATTATGGCAACTAAATAATTTTAAGAGAAATAGTAATTCGTGGATAAATTACATTACGTAATTTAGAGTGGTAAATTATGGAAATTTACGTAAAATAAAGCTGTAACTTACGGTTTAAATTACTTGGCACATTATTACTCTGGTCTAACAGCACAACAGCGTTGCGTGGCACGTTAAAAAAACACGTTAATTTTGAAATCGAAGAATTTTTGTAAAATTTTTACACCTCGTTAAAACTGTAAACAAGGGCAGATTCGGGGGCAGACCTAACAGGGCCGGTCCCTTTTGAATAAAATTTCGGCTCGTTCAATTTTTTTCAAATGATTTTAAATTCTTTCTCACTATAAGAAAAAAAAAGGATAGGTATATTACAACTTATTATACAGACAACGGAAAATCAAAAATAAATATGCGCAGTTGATTATTAATGCTATTCAAGTTGCCTATTGTACAATTTTTAGTCATTTGTATAACTCAAAGGTCACCAAGCGAAGTAAGTTTAGAGTTGGAGTGGGTGGTGGAGGAGTTCGCTGCAAAGCACGAAAATAGCAGAATCATCTTATATTAATCCGAAGTTTCATAAATACTTATATTTAGTCTTTCATTATTTTGTTAAGAATAGGTTTTTTGAATAGATTTAGTTATTTATTTATTTATGGCATTACGCATATTTATATAATAATTTTTACTTTATTTTTTTTTTTTTAATAATTTAAATTTATTTAGTTTAATTTTTAATTTAGTATTAATTTTTTTTACTTATTCGAAGATTAGGGTTATTTACATAAGTCAGAGTGATATTACATAGATAGGTCAAGTGTTTTTTTTTCCTTCAATCTTCGTAGTTGAGTGGGTTCAAGTAGTTCAACTATGGTTGCATTTGGTGGTATTTTAGTCGTTTTTTGAATAAATAAAAATTTTTTAAACATAATTTTCCAATTGCTAACCCCCTCCCCTCCGTTTCATTAAACATGTAAGTTTTGCTACTAATAACTCGATCCAATTCTGAATTCTGCCCTTCTGTACCCACCTATAAAATAATTCTGGTTCCGCCACTGACTGAAAAAAGCATTTTTTTCATGTTTCTCCGCAAAAATAACGAGAATTCTCATCCTGCTGCGTTGGATCCATCCTAATGCATTATCTGGAAATAACAAAATTAAAATAAGGGAAAATCATCGAAGTTCCAGAAATTTTCAAATTGGTAGTAAAAGGTTTTAGAATATTTTGGAAAAATTTATATTACAGCTTGAAAAAAGTTATAAAAAAATAGAAATTTTACAAAATTTATAAAAATAGGAATTTTATAAAATTTATAAAAATAGAAATTTTACAAAATTCAGAATTATTACTGGTTCAAAAAATATGTAAGCAGTCATGCCGCATTACTGGAGCTGAGTTTTTTACTGGAGCTTGTTTTGATTTAGTAATAACCTTGCTTAACCGTTCATGACTACAGGCCACACCCAATACCAAGTCTGAAAACCCCTACCCTATCCTTTCTAAAAACACTTAAGAAGTTGAATTTGGCACAAATGTAGTATTTCTTGCCACAAAATAATCATGCGAACACATATTTCTCAAATTATAACTATTTGAGGGTCCTCAAATTATCTTCAAATCTTGATAATCCGCCATTTTGGATCCATTTTTACTCAAATTTAAGTGGTTATATTCTGGTCACAAACTAATCCTACACACAAAGTTTGACCATTCTAGGCCGATTTGGTGATGAGATATGGAAGATTCATGAAATTTCCTGCAGCAATTTCCCCTCCAAAAGCCGTTTTTTGCTCTAACTCCCCTCCAAAATCACTGAGGAAGCTAAAATCAAAATACGTTTGTCACTTGGGCTCATTTTATCATATGACACAGCAATAAAAAATTTTCGACCCCTCCTGTACCCCACCACTATTTTAGGTTGATAACCCCGCCTTCCCCCTCCAACATCATGTATGGAAGTGAATTCGGGATATAGTATACAACTTATCCCCAATAACCATATGAATTCATATTAATTACATTTTTACCAACTTGAGGCTCCTCAAGCTCTACTCAAAATTTTGATAATCCGCCATTTTGAATCCATTTTGATCCAAATTCAAGAGGTCATATTGTGGTCACCAACTAACCTCACACACAAAATTTGACCTCTTTAACTTGATTTGGTGGGGAGATATGGAAGATTCAAGAAATTTCATGACTCAAAACTTCCTCAAAAAGCCGTTTTTTGATCTAACTCCTCTCAATATGCACTTAGAAGCTGAAATTTGGATATGTTAGTATCCGTGACTCACTCTTTCATATGAAATCAAAAACGAAAAATTTGAGCTATTTGCCCCTTCTCCAGCCCCCTCAAAATTTGAGTGATCCGCCATTTTGAAATTTATCGAAAAAACAAAAAAACTATTTTTGCGTATTTTCAAGAAGAGTTCCTCACCGAATTTTGAGCGAATTTTATCCACACCCGCCTGCGCAAGGCGAGTGACACAAAAAACGCAATTTCCTCAAAAACAGGTTTTTGCTAACTCTCCTCAAAATGCACTTAGGAAGCTGAAATTTAAATATGTTGGTGTCCGTGACTCACTCTTTCATATGAGATCAAAAACGAAAAATTTGAGCTATTTGCCTCTTCTCCAGCCCCCTCAAAATTTGAGTAATCCGTCATTTTGAAATTTTTCGAAAAAACAAAAAAAGCACTTCAGCGCATTTTCAAGAAGAGTTCCTCACCAAATTTTGAGCGAATTTTATGAATACTCGCCGGCGCTACGCGTGGGGGGGGGGAAATATATGTATACCAAAAAGTTGGACATTTGCCAGATGATTACAAATGGTCTGAAACGCAAAGATTTGAAGACCCCACCCTCCCCCGACCTTCCCTTCCCAAATCAGGTAGGCTGTAATAGCTAACGTTTTTATTAAAAACTCAGCTAATAAATAATTTAAAACTATACTTACTCTTATGATTCCAGTTTATTAATAAATTTAATTCGTATATGTATAATTTGTCTTCCAATAACATTTAGTTATTACGTAAATATTACTTTTCGTTCGCTTATTTCACTAGTCGCTTAATTGTTCGGTTTATGAGAGCATTACTTGATATACTACTATGAAATTACTGCATTGCTATAAGACTCGGATTTTGGCTGAGGCATGACGGCAGAACTGCTCGAATGATTGTATTTTGCGTCTTGAAAATAATAAAATGTTTCACTGTCGTCGTCTAATCTAGTTGGAATACGTATAATAAAAACGCTTTTTTATTAACCAACGAAAAATTAATCCGAACAAATTACCAATAAGAGTAAATGGTTCGAGCGAAATATTTACAACCCAACAGCCTTCACTTAGCAATTATTACATTAGACAAGTAGTATAGCGGTCCATCCGTTTATGCTTATCGCATTAGCTAAGAGGAGCCGCATAAACGACGAACTTAAGACTTAAGTATATCGAGATTGGAGAAGCACTTACGATGTATCAGTCCTACCACTGCACTGGCACCAATGCGTACGACTATAAGTGTTATCTGTTGCCTATTAAGCGGGTATATATTACACTTTTTGCATAATTGATTTGGGAGATTACTCGAGCGTCGAGCCCATTAGAAAAGCGATAGAAGAATGGAGCAGGGAACTGGTTTGATAGGGCGCGTTTTGTAAAATTCTGACACATGTACGAAACACACGAAAGGTCGTATGCGCGTATTTTTATTATATTCGAGAGAGAGAGGAAAAAAAGGCCATTCGTAACATAATATTTAAGCGGTATAACGTGCAACTTCCTGTACTCTTTGGCGGCGCAGCGTCCGCGTAAATCTGCTGCATTGCAGTTTTCCGAAAAACCCAAGGTGTTTCATTCAGCTGCTTTTTGAGGTAAATTTCCGCTACACAACGTATTAAGAGGTGCTGATACGTATTCGCTTTTTGTGAGGAGGCTGCGGGGAGTATTATTGGCGAAAATTAAAGCCTGCCAGCGTACACGCCGCGTCGTACAAGGTATCACGCGTCAATCCTTTCTTATGGCGATGGCGGTACTGGTGGTTGGTGCCAGCATTCGCGCAGGTAGAATGTCGAAAACGTTGAGGTATACGAATATACGAGTAACCCTTTTGACATTGTATTATAGTTGTATATAATATGGCTACGCCGTATGTATAATTATGCTACAATGTGGAGAAAAAAAAAATTTATTATTGTAGTTTTATAAGCGCGAGCGGTAGTAACTGTGGTTATGGTGATTAACTCGTTTCTTTACGAGTTTGTGAATTTAGGTCACGTCAACATGCTTAAAATTTCGTTCGTTACGAATTACGATACGAATTCGAGGAAAGGCGATTTTCGATTGTCGTCGACCGGGAATTCCATTTTGTATCAGTTCGTTTAATTTTTTACGTACGTATAGACATGGAAACGGTTATACTTACTAGCGGTTTCAGTTTTTCGAAACAGGTGTGTCAGTCGTAAATATTTTTTTCATGTGCACCCAAATATCGTCTTCCCCTCAAACCTTGAGAAAAACGTTTAGTTGATATTAATTTTAAAAACGGAAAGAAGGTTATGTTGAAAATTACCATTGTCCTTGTGTTCATATTTTTAGCAATACATGGAGTAGAACAGGTGACTGAAAATTGCGAGGTTCAATTTTAATATAGAACTTATTCGCTTCACTTCCTCCTTTTATATGATATATGTTGGAGTTTACAACAAAGTCCTGAGGTTAAACTGAGAGCTATGGAAAGTTAAAAAGATATTCCATCGATCTTTAAAAGTTCATGAAAAGAGAGTGGGAAGGAAAGTATGAGGCGAAGGTGATGAAATTTAGGGCATTATATTGAGGTGAACATCTTAGACTTCCCAAATGAAAATTAGTGAAATTTAATCAGGAGATAAGATTAATGAGAGAAATGTGCGTTACCCATACTTATATCACTTATGGATTCCAAAATATTGCAAATAGCTAATCCAAAAACGATTTCTTACAACTAAAAACAATGATAGGTAAGCAGTCATGACGCATTACTGAAGCTGAGTTTTCAGTTAATGCGGCTAGTTCCGGTTTGCGAATAACATTGCTAACCTCTTCATGTCATGGCACAACCTATTTCTTTCAAAACAATTTAAAAAGTTGAATTTAGAATAAATATATTTTACAAATTATATTAGCAACTTGAGGCTCCTCAAGATATACTTGAATTTTGGAAATTGAATCCATTTTGACCTCGACCCAAATTTAAGAAGTCGTATTGTGGTCATTCTCTAACTCACGTTACTCTACATACAAAGTTTGACCTTTCTAGGTCCATTTGGTGAGAAGATCTGGAGGATTTATAAAATTTTCTACAGCAATTTCCCCCTCCAAAAGCCGTTTTTGCTCTAACTACCCTCCAATTTCATTCGATAAACTTGAATCAGAAATGGTAGTTATTTTAGCTCTTTTTTTACGTAACACCGTAATATAAAATTTTCGACCTCTCGTGTACCCCCACCACATTTTGAGGTGGATAACCCCACCTTTTCCCCACCCACATCATATGTGGAAGTGAATTTGGAATATATTGTACTACTTATTCCAAATAATCATATCAGTTCATATTAACCCTCTGATAGCACACATATTAGAAAATAAAAATTATTCAGAAGTAAATCTGTCCCTTCACAAATTGATATATGCAACTGACACAGATGCCCAAATTGAAGAAATTGTGGCAACGTTCAACTATAAAGGGTGCACAGGGATGAGTAGCCGGTTACGCCGGAGCGCAGCGAGGTTGTATTACCGATGGGTGAAATTCACCCATGTGTGCCAATTAAAGGTTAATTACATTTTTACTAATTTGAATCTCCTCAAACTCTACTCAAATTTTTATAATCCGCCATTTTGGATTCATTTTGATTCAAATTCAAGATATCATATTCTGGTCACTAACTAACCTCACACACAAAGTTTGCCCTTTCTAGATGTATTTGGTGAGGAGAAATGGAAGATTCAAGAAATTTCATGACTCACTACATCCTCAAAAAGCCATGTTTTGCTCCAATTTCCCGCCAAATACATTCAAGAAGCTGAAATTTGGATATGTTGGTTTCCGTGACTCACTTTTTCGTATAAGATCAAAGAAAAACGTGTTGAGCTATTTGTCCTTTCTTCAGTCCCTCTCAAAATCTGAGTGATCCGTCATTTTGAGGTGCATCGAAAAAACAAAAAAGTACTTTTTTGCATTTCATATAAGAACCTCTCACTAAATTTTGAGGGATTTTTATCATAGAAAGTTGGACATTAGCCAGATGATTACAAATCATCTGAAACGTAAAGATTTGCAGACATCCCCCTTCCCCGGACACTCTTTCATGAATCGGGTAGGCTGTAATAGGTATCGTTTTTATTAAAAACTCAACTAAATGAAAACCAACCATAACATGCTCATGGTACTCAACTTAAAGACAATGAAACTCTCTAAGATCTAAAAAGACAAAACTATTAAACATAATCTGAGGCAAAATTGACCCTTCATAATAATAATATTGGTAATTAAAATGTCAGTATAAAAGAAATGAAACAAAAAAAAAGTTGTAAAATTTAAGGATAAACTGCACTCATGATTGGTGTATCTAGAAGGGGTCCTTGGAGTGATAATCTTAATTTTATTAATTAAATTTGAGTCTTTAACAGTGCCGGTTTTAGGATTGTTGCTGGTGGGTGGGGGGAGGATGGAGGTTTCAGTTCCACAAAGTGAAGCGGGAAAGATAGTAAATTGTTTAAATTACTAAACCACCTAAAAAAAAGAAGGAAACTCTTGGAGGGTTTAGACACGCACCCCCCCCCCACCCCTCAAAACCAGCTATGCTCTAATTTTGTAATGCAAAATATCTTTGGTAAACATGGCTGCCATTTACCCCTTCCTGCTTAGTAAGCTCTGAATTTTATATTTTGTGAGTAATTTTTTGGAATGATATGAAAAATATCTCTAATAAAGTAGGAGTACCTCAATAATCTATCCTGAATTTATCAATTATTTTAATAATAAACTTTGTAAGCCAAATTAGACAGGCAAATTCCAAATAATGAGACCGTACTAGAAACCTATATAGTTCGATGATGCTCATATTTTTCATATTTGTTGAATTTCTTATAAGTGGTAACTAAATATTCCATCGTTTTATCCTTAGCAACTGCATCGAGGTGTTTCCTAGAGGTGTTTTTAGAATTTTGTTAGGTCTAGAAAAAGTTTTTATTCATTATCAATATTGAAATTATCCAGAGATTTCAAAATAAGACCTTAAGATGCATCGTAGAAGCTCCTCGGTACGCGACTAACCAATCGATTCACGAATATTGTAATATCGATGTTGTAAAAGTAATGATCACCATAGTCTGCGCTAAGTATGAAGTCAGGTTGGAAAATCACGTTAATGCCAATGCAATTATGTTATTAGATAATAACACAATTACTGGTCGACTCGACCGTCAACATGTTTTAGATTTATGTTAAATTTTTTAAATTGTACTGAACTCACTATTATCTAGTTGAATTACTTAAGGTGGTGCTTCCAGTGGGATGTTTCACAAACATTATTTTTCTTTTACTATATCTAAATTAATTGTAGCCACTTGGGCTGTTGTAATGCTTTAATCGAAATAATAATAAAAAAATGTAAGCAGCCATGCCGCATTACTGGGGCTGAGTTTTTAACTGGAGCTTGTTTTAATTTAGTAATAACCTTGCTTAACCGTTCATGACTACAGGCCACACCCAATACCAAGTCTGAAAACCCCTACCCTATCCTTTCTAAAAACACTTAAGAAGTTGAATTTGGCACAAATGTAGTATTTCTTGCCATGAAATAATCATGTGAACAAATATTTTTCAAATTATAACTATTTGAGGGTCCTCAAATTATCTTCAAATCTTGATAATCCGCCATTTTGGATCCATTTTGACTCAAAATTTAAGTGGTTATATTCTGGTCACAAACTAATCCTACACACAAAGTTTGACCATTCTAGGCCGATTTGGTGATGAGATATGGAAGATTCATGAAATTTCCTGCAGCAATTTCCCCTCCAAAAGCCGTTTTTTGCTCTAACTCCCCTCCAAAATCACTGAGGAAGCTAAAATCAAAATACGTTTGTCACTTGGGCTCATTTTATCATATGACACAGCAATAAAAAATTTTCGACCCCTCCTGTACCCCCACCACTATTTTAGGTTGATAACCCCGCCTTCCCCCTCCAACATCATGTATGGAAGTGAATTCGGGATATAGTATACAACTTATCCCCAATAACCATATGAATTCATATTAATTACATTTTTACCAACTTGAGGCTCCTCAAGCTCTACTCAAAATTTTGATAATCCGCCATTTTGAATCCATTTTGATCCAAATTCAAGAGGTCATATTGTGGTCACCAACTAACCTCACACACAAAATTTGACCTCTTTAACTTGATTTGGTGGGGAGATATGGAAGATTCAAGAAATTTCATGACTCAAAACTTCCTCAAAAAGCCGTTTTTTGATCTAACTCCTCTCAATATGCACTTAGAAGCTGAAATTTGGATATGTTAGTATCCGTGACTCACTCTTTCATATGAAATCAAAAACGAAAAATTTGAGCTATTTGCCCCTTCTCCAGCCCCCTCAAAATTTGAGTGATCCGCCATTTTGAAATTTATCGAAAAAACAAAAAAACTATTTTTGCGTATTTGCAAGAAGAGTTCCTCACCGAATTTTGAGCGAATTTTATCCACACCCGCCTGCGCAAGGTGAGTGACACAAAAAACGCAATTTCTCAAAAACAGGTTTTTGCTAACTCCTCAAAATGCACTTAGGAAGCTGAAATTTAAATATGTTGGTGTCCGTGACTCACTCTTTCATATGAGATCAAAAACGAAAAATTTTCTCCAGTCCCCCTTAAAATTTGAGTGATCCGCCATTTTGAAATTTTTTGAAAAAACAAAAAAGCACTTCTGCGCATTTTCAAGAAGAGTTCCTCACCAAATTTTGAGCGAATTTTATGAATACTCGCCGGCGCTACGCGTGGGGGAAAAATATATATATATACCAAAAAGTTGGACATTTGCCAGATGATTACAAATGGTCTGAAACGCAAAGATTTGAAGACCCCACCTTCCCCCACCTTCCCTTCCCAAATCAGGTAGGCTGCAATAGCTATCGTTTTGTTAAAAACTCAGCTAAAAAAAATTATCAAATAGTTCGATACGTGACATGGTAATGTTTATCCACATTTAGCAAAAGGATATTTTGAGTACTCCATTTCATAAGTCTATTAAGATCAGCTTATTATGTATTCTTAATATTTTCTAATTTCTTTACTGCCAGAAATACTTTAACATTATTTGCATAATTATGATAAGATTTTTGGGAAATTATAATTTCAAATATAACATCTTTAATAAACACGAGAAAAGGAAGTGGACTCAAATTCGAACTCTAGCGAACGTTGAAGAGGAAGTGAAATTGAAAGCTGATAATTTCTGTGTGTAACGAATTATACCGTCTATTGTTGAAGTAAGAGTTAAAAAAAGCTCAGAGTCGCCAGAAAATCCCAATTTCTTCACTTTTTGCGATATTTTATAGTGACTTGCTTTATCGAAAGGTTTATTGAGATTTGTGCACACCACTTATGCTAGATTAATGAAGCCGGTAAATCTGAGTTATAATTGGGTAAATGATGAAGTGGATCGCTCATAAACTAGGTAATTCGGTTTGGCAACGTTTGAAGACTCAGCTTCAGGTACGAAATAGTAGAGAACGTGTGCGAAGAGTTACGAAATAATTAGATTAATCGACGAATGATGTCGAATCTGAATCGATAGGAATTCTTTTATTAGAATTTTGTCTGTTTAAACAAACGGTTACGGACGATTAAAGCGGAGGAATGCGCGCGTATATCGGCGGTATAGGTGCTTTTGGTGGCTTACCTTTAGATGATACAGCGATGAATAAAAAGAGCGACAGAGAAAGGAAGAGAATCGTTCGACGAAGCGAGCCAGGTGCACAGAGCACGTGCAAGACTTTCGGTTCGCGATACTCGGCCCGGAGAAATGTATAATAGAAAATTGTCAGCGTGAGGTTCGGATACATTCTTGCGCTCTGCTTTGTCGTTCTCGTTATGCAGCTTATAAGCGGGCGATGGTTATGGTATATACTATTTTTTTTTTTGCGCGAAACTGCGACACATGAATGGAGAGTTGGTGATTGAAAGTGGCCAGATTCCCGCCAGCAGGATGATTCGGTTTTCAGTATTTATACACGTATACACGCGGAACTTGCGTGCTTGATATGGCGAATTCCTGCAGTTCGAAACGCGTGAAAATTAAACGCTTTAGCGCGCGACAAGTTTTCGCCGATGGAGTAATTTTTTCCGGTCGGCTTGAGTGAAGCGCGTATGCGGGACAATGGTTCTTTTTAAAAGGTCACGGTGACGGGAGCGCGGATAAGATATATGAAGGTACGATAAAAAAAAGCGCACGAAGGTGCGTGCGAGTTATTATTTTTTTAATGTAGCGGCGCGGCGTGGCGACCTGTGGTCGTCGGTCTTCGATGAAGTGTCGTATTTACAGCACACCCGTAAAACGGTAGCCCAACGAGGATGCTCGCCTTGAATCTATCCGCAGCGTATACAGATACACCTATATAATCGTATAGAGGCTATAGCTACGGTTATCGCTATTTGGGTATTAGACTTATAAAAAGAGTAATTCGGTTCGAGAGTTCGTTATGCATAAATTAAGGCGTTCGAGTTGCTTTTATCCGTATTACGATTATTGTGCTCGGCGTTTGGAAGCTCGAAAGGAAATAATAAAGTATCCAGCTATTATTGGTGCTGGTTTTTCTTCTTCGAACCAAAGGCGTATTGCGAAAGTAGAGCGCGAAATTAGACGATACACCTGCTCAGCTGTTTTGATCGATTAACGGAATTGTCGGTACGAAATGAAAATGTAAAGATCGATTAATCGATTCGACGAATAAATTATCGTATTTCCATAACACTCGATGTTATCTCAGAAGCTAACTAATTGGTAGTTGTTTTCGAATGATTAACTGAATCCCTAGTGTTGAAAAACGACTGGGGAATTCGTTTAATGGACTGGAATATTGTGTAGAGGTAATCCCAAAGGTAAGACTCGTTCTTCGGCGCATTCAGCAACGAGAAAATCATCGCTAGTGTACTCATTCGATCTTCGGGTGCCTATTATATTTTGGCAGAACATTGCATACGATCTCTTGTTTAGGTTTTTCTGCGTCTTTATAACCGTAAATAGACTTTCAAGATCTATAGGGGATAGAATGATGAAAAGCCATCGTTTCTAGGGTAGGAGGGGGAGAGGGAAAATGAGAACATTTTAAAAGTAGTGTTGGGAATAATCAATTATTTGAGTAATCGATTAATCGAATTTCGATTATTCCAATACTCGATTAATCGGATCTAGATTATTAAAATAATCGATTATGAATCGATTAATCGATTTTTTTATATTGTCTATACTCTGTAGTTACAAGGTTTACGGGACACGAGTGAATAAAGGATAAAATAAAAATTTACACTAATTCAAATGTTTTCTATCGATTTTTTCAATCTCATGAAATTTTTCCTTAAAATTTTTTACAATTCAAAAATTTTTTATAACATTTTTTTATCTATTTTGATTTTTTTTATCAATTTTTCAGCATTGGAAATTTTTGCACCCAAAATTTCTTCAGATGTTTTTTCAGTTTTACGCTTCATCTAATTTTTTTCAACCTAGAAATTTTTTCTTCAATTTTTTGCCAACTTTGAATTTTTTTTCAATAAAATTGTGACGTTAAAAAATGTTTTCAAAGTTCAAATAAATATTGACTTTTTGAAAAAATAAATATAAATGAAAATAATTTTGAAAAAAGCATTCAAATTTGAAACAAACTGTAAACATTTTTGTTGAAAAAATACTGAGAAAATTTTTGGCTCGAAATAAATTTTGAGAAATCAGAAAAAGATTTGAGTTGAAAAAATCTTGGAGACTTAAAAAAATTTGGAGAAAATTTGGAGTTGGAAAAAATATTCAGAATTTGAAAAATCCCAAATTTCATTTTTTTTGTGTTGTGTTCAATTATAATAATAATAAAAAAAAACATTTATTTGAATTAATTACAAAAATAAAATAATTTATTCAAATTAATTACAAAAACAAAATCATTTATTCAAAAATGACAGTATTTATACCAAGTCGCGATTCTTATTTAAAAAACAAGCATATTTAAGGTATGCAATGAGAAACGATTTCATCGTATTATAGAAATGTCTTCACAAAATGATTATTTTTTAATAAAATTTTTTTTTCAGAAATATCGAAGCATTATTGAAAAAAAACATACAAACTGAAAATTAGCCGATTAATCGATTACCTTTTCATAAAATAATTGATGAAATAATCGATTACTTACAATAATCGATTAATCGATTCTTCCGATTATTTTTACCTATTAATCGACATTTTTGATTAATCGATTATTAATCGCCCAACACTATTAAAAAGTCTGGAAATCAATAAATATTCCAAAATTCAAAAAGGCCAAAAGAGTGTACCTATTTGAAGGAAAAATATTATTCAAATAAGAACCACAAGCAGCCATGTTGAATCAAGAAAGCTGAATTTATAATAGAAGTTTGCTTAGATTTGCAGATTATGTTGTCTACCTCTTTACATCCACACCTACTATCAAGGCTGAAAACCTCCAATAATCCCCCCTAAGAACATCTAAGAAGTCAAATTTACGATATGTCGTACTTCAAATTTCAGCTTTTTGAAATACTTTTCGAAAATTTGATCATTTGCCAATTTGGACCCATCTTATACTTAGCTTAAAGGATGATGCTTTGGTCCCCCCAATAAATCCTACATGAGAAGTTTAAGCTCTCTAAGCACATTTAGTAAGGCGGTATGGATGATTCATGAAATTTCCTGACTTGATTTCCCCTTCATACCAACTTAGAAAGGCGAAGTATAATTGTTTTGGTTAGTTTAGCTTATTCTCTCGTATGTAACGAAAACAAACAATTTTGGACATGTATACCTCTATGCTATAATTATATGTATTTTGAAAATTATTAGCCCCTCTTTCTTCCCCACCAACATCATCTGTAAAAATGGATGTAAGACAGTGGCGTAGCCAGGAATCTGTTAAGGGTGGGAAGGGGTTCTGAAATTTAATTTCAAGGTAATTTCAAAATTTTATAACAAAAAGTATGGTTCATATTTTTTAACGATATCTCATCACCGAATCAATTTAGAAAGGTCAAACTTTGTATGTGGGGTTTGTTGCTGACCAGAATACAAGGGAAGGGCCCAAGATATGACATTCTGGTTTCGACCAAACAAATATCATTCGAAAATGCATGCCTCGAGATTCGAAATTTCAGTTGCTTTAAATTATTTGGGAGTAGGGGAGCTATGAATTCTTCGCATTTATCAATATCTCATTTTTTGCTACAGTAGCTATAATTTTGGAAAACGTCTAATATGCTTTACTAACCACGATTTATTGCGTAATAGTAAAAATTTGTGAGTCCCTACTCGTATCCAAATTGTTTTATGGAGGGGAGGGGGCAGTCACTTATACACAAGTACCACCATAAATCGGGTAATACCGCGATAAATCGTTATTGATGGAAGAGTATTAGACATTTTGCGAAGTAACTAATAGATACTTTAATTGAATTAGAGCCGATTTGTAGTGGTGTTTGTACGAGTGACCCTTCAAAAAACTTAGATAAGAGATTTGACACTCAGATTTCGGCGATTATGACATAAATCGTTAATAATGGAGTACCTATATTAGATGTTTCGCAAAATTATCGCTGTTTTTTTCAAAATCTATCCGATTTACGATAATATTCAGTAGCATATGACCTAAGTTCCTCTCTCCCTTCTACCAAATAAAGAGACCATTCGTAGAACTTAAGTATAGGTAATGAATAAATCAAATGAATCGCTTACATTTGTTCGTTGTTTTGCTTTATAGTAAAAAATAACAAAAATGAGGTATTTGAAAATTTTACAAATCCTTAGCTCCCCCAAATCATTTAAAGCAGCTGAAATTTTGGATATGAAGTATTAATTGGTTTGTTTGGTCGAAGTCAGAGTGTTATTCCTTCGTCAGAAAATTTTTCAAGCATTCTCCTCTTACGTCCATCTTGCCCAATAAACTAGAATTCCTGAAAATGTTCAAGTTTTTGCCGTTAGGTAACCAATAAATTATTTATTTGAACATAAAAAAGTTAATTTTCCTTGCATTCGTGTATGTTTGCCTATAAATGCCATTCAGCGTTAAATGACCATAACTTATGAACTAACTGTTTACCGGATTTTCGTTTGTTTTATGACCATGTCCATGATAATTTGCGGATTTTATCCTTCCTTTCCATTTTTTCAATAACCCCGCCAGTTTTATGAAAAATAAGTTCAAATTTTATATAAGCTTGAAAACACTTTTCTATAAAATTTGTTGTTTTTTTTGCACTTATGATAAATGGGCGTGAAACCATCTATGTATTTTATTGAGTTTCATTGCGGTTTAAATAAAATACGCATCAGGTTGGACACTCAAGCGTAATCAGAAAAAATTTTGCAGAATTACAAACCCGTTTAAATGATTTGAAAACACATGCGAACATGTGTGTAGCCCAGGGGCGTACCGAAGACCTTCTTCGGGGGGGGGGGGGAGAAAACCAAAAATTGCCAACTAATACCATGAAATTTTACCAACTGTTAACCTTTTTTTTTTTTTTTTTTTTTTTTGCTCCACGAAAAAATATGATGCACAGTCTTGTTAGTCTTCAAAAAATTTAAATACTGCACAAGTGGTCAAATTTACTAACTTTATCCTAAAACTCCAAATTTACCAACTTTTTACGCTAAAACTCCAAACTTACCAACTTTCCAAAAGCCAGGGGGGAAAGCTCCCCCTTTCCCCCCCTTTCGGTACGTCCCTGGTGTAGCCATTCATACCTTATTGAGGGTAAAAAATACGCATGTAGTTGACTCATTGAATTTTTGTTTGGATTGCGTTGTTTAATACGAGTTTCCCTAAAAAGTATTTTTAGCTTCATATGAAATGTTGTCTGGTGCTCTTTTGAAAATGTTTTCGATTCTCGTTTTCTATTCATACAGAAACCACGCGAACACCCATAATGATGCGATGTTTTCGATTATTTTATTATTACGTATTATTATTATTATTATGATTTTTATTGTTGTTATACATTTCTTTTTTGTATTCACCAAAATCGTATTTTTATAATTTTTTCAACCACTCACTTTTGTTCGATTTATATTCTATTATTCTTTTTTTTTGAAATACGCTTTTGAGAATCTTTCGTTCGTGTTCAAGAAGAAAAAAAATCGTATCTACCTTACGATATCGAGAACCGGTCTAACTATGTATTGTGATTCTTCACGCTATTCTCAAACTACTCGAGGCTATCAGGGTCGGAAAACCGAATCACGAATCCGCAGTTGAACTTAGAATTTTTCTTTAATTCCTCTTCAGAATACTACCCCTACCCAGATAAATTTTGTTGACTATTAATTCACCCACGACAACATTCGAATCGAACGAAGGCACATTTAGGCGCTACCATCTTACCAAATTCTACCTTAATACGTATTTCACAGCCATATCTGTGGCGTTTTAACTGGCGACCACAGTGTACGGCCACCTCAACGGTACCGCTACCGGGCTTTTTTTCTCATTATTATCGTACGCAAACGAGCCTTCCACCACTGATTTACCTGTTACCCATACGTCAACGGGCGGGGATCGGTAGAAAGAAAAAAAATAAGAATAAAAAATAAAAAAATTATAATGATAATAGGAAAGAACGCTGCCGGTGAAATGGGAATACTCGGCACGCATCTCGGACCGAATATATAGTTTACGTGGCCGGAAAAATAATTGTGGGTTTTACTTACATAATTTTCCTTCGTATGCTCCGACCCGCATATAATTTGCGGTCGAAATGCTGCCTTATCTGCGCCTATGCCGTGATTATACATACAAAGTTATCTCTCAGTCGTTCGCTTGTCTCCCTCTAACTCAACTCTTCGTCTATAACTCGCGCTTCTGAAATCTACTGGTAGCATAAATTAAAAAAAAAAAAAAAACGAAATCGAGACGTCCAAGATAACGAAGTGGAAATTTTTTTTTTCTCGTTATAAATTAATAATGTTAGTTAAAAAAAACTTCCTGTTTTGGAATATCGAAACTCGTTTCTCCATCTCTCGCTCTCTCTCGTACATTCCCTTTTTCTATACAGATTTTCTGGATCGAGATGCATTTTATTTTATGTAGATGAAACCCGAGCGTCGCTATAACGAGCGAGTGGAAAATTTATCCCCGCCACGGGTCGCCTTAATTAGGTGAAAACGCGAGAGATTTTTATCGTCGTCGATTAAACATTCGGCCAACACTTTTATGGTTAATTTTCGATTACGAACCGTGAACAAGCTACTTATTCCACTATAAGAGATCGTAAAGAAAAATATTTTTCCATCGACTATCTCGCTTCTACGAACTCCTGTTTTTCATATCCAGTCCACAAGTTGTTCGCGTAAAGCGAAGAGCGCGAGAAGGAGAAATTTCAACTCCGAACCGGCCGATGAATAATAAAAACACGCGCGATTTTAGCCTTGAACGATATTTTTCTTATATGACTGGCTACTTGACGTATGCTTTATGATAAGTATCAGAAAAGTTGAAAAAATGACAAAAATTGAGTGAATTGATGTTAGTAACAGATAATGAGAATATTTCAACAACTAACGATAAAAATAAAAAATTTCAGACGAATTTTTAAAAGATCCTTTTCTTATTGTTATTAGATTTACATTCATAAAATATATTTAAAAAAAATTAATTCATGAAAGTTCCATCTTTAGCTGCGGAACACCTTAAATCCTCCATGTCATGCCACTTTTTACGATTCATGCTGATAAAATTTTGGAAAAAAATTGCAATCCAACTTTTTTTTTCCTTTGCTATTTAAAAAACTAAATGTAACCCCAAATGCAACAAATTTCAATTTCTGAAAATTTGTAAAAACTACGTAACATTGTTCCAGACCAGAAATCGTTTCAACACGAGTTGATTTTTCTTGTCATCTGGGTGAAATTCTCTGTAAGTTCATTCGAAAGCTAGAAGAACTCTGTTGCAGGTCACATAATTAAAAAATAAGTAATATAATTTTTTAGGTTGTATTTTATGTCCTCTTATTCATCATAAATTTATTTATAATGCGTGAAGCGCAAAATATAATGTTTTCAATTTTTTAATCAAAACTCCAAATTTAAATTGAGAAATTGTTGAGCTCTGGGATTCGTTTAGATTTACTGAATGAATAATAAAAAAAAATATCCAAAATTTAGTGACCTTGGGAGGTTTAACCCCCCCCCCCTCAAAAAAGTCCTAGCTATGCCACTACAGTGATGCATGTAAATTGCGCGGAAAGAATTTACTCTTCTATTTTGGTTTAGTTCAACCCCCTACCCCCCACCAAAAAAAAACTTCTGGTTGCACCAATCAGTGTTACTATAAAAGAATTATACGATTTAATAGTACATATTTAAATATTCAAATAACTAAGCTCATTGGGGGCTTGACACTCAACCCCCGCCATCTTTACAACGGCATTAGTCATGACTGAGTTGATATGTAGTCACAAAGCATAACTGAATGAATTGTAATGAAGCCCTTTTAAAGTTCCTGATTTGAAACACCCGGGACTCCCCACCTATGAGCCGGAGCAAAAAAATTGCACTGATCTATTTTTGCCCTGTGATGAAATCTTGTGAAGATATAACAAAAAACTTACCTTTTGAGAGTTCCAACGCCTCCGTTGGTAACCCTCATCACTTGAAAATAAGTACTTTTAGTATGTTGTTAGTGGAACTGGTCTCTACATATTTGTGAAAAAAAAATTTGTTGATTGTTGAGGAATTTTCCCAATAAGAAAGTCTAGATTTACTGTGCAAGTATAGAAATTTTTAAATGAATTCAAATTTTTGATGAATATTTCATTAAAATCTAATTTTGGAGACATCCATCGTGAATTTGGTTTCCAGTTTCATTATAGCAAATTTTTGCCCAGGCTGTTTCAAAATTATTATGATGTTATCTAGTGCCTACCTCTCAGCATTTAAAGAAAGATAATTGATAATTAGAGTCCTGTAAATTAACGTGTTTCAATTCATTTTTAATTTTAGCTGAGATTTTAATAAAAACGATAGCTGTTACAGCCTACCTGATTTGTGAAGGGGTGTTAGGGGAAGAGTGGGGTCTTCAAATATTTGCGTTTCAGAAGGTACGTTTTTTATTTTTTCGATATACCTCAAAGTGGCGGATCACTCGAATTTTGAAGGTGGCTGGGGAGGGGGGGGGTAAATAACTCAAATTTTTCGCTTTTGATTTCATGTAAACGAATTAATTATGGACATCCTTCCCAAATACATTTGGAGGGGAGTTGGAGTAAATAACTGCTTTTTGAGAAAGTTTTGAGTCATGAAATTTCTTGAATCTATATCCTCACCAAATCAATATAGAAAGGACAAACTTTGTATGTGGGGTGATCTGAGGAGTCTCAAGTATGTATAAATTAAAAAAAAAATGCTCATAAGATTATTACATGGCAAGAAATTGTACTACATTTTGTTCTAAATTCAACTCCTAAAGGGATTGTGGAAGTGATAGGGTAGGGGTTTTCTGAGGCCTGTAGACATGAAGGGATTAACATCATGTCAAACTTGAACAAGCCCAAATTAAAAACTCAGCTCCAGTAATGTAGCATGGCTGCTTACGTTTTTCCAAGTGCAATGTTTTAAAGCCTAAAAAAGTTATGGTCTTGATCATATCTTGGAAGAGATACTATTTTCTTCACTGGGGAGGTGGGACTAACTTCTCATCGGGTCTAGGGGAGTACGGGTTCACCGTAGCTCTGCACGCAGTTGACATTTCGGACTGTTTTAAATACGCGTATATTAAATTCTGGTTTTCACGCGTGACTAGGAGTGAAAAAAAATTTTCCGAGTTATCCTCAAGCATACGGTACGCAGATCATGAAATACAATTAAAACATTCAGATATAATTTACGACGATGTTTTATATTATTTTTTCAAAACGACCTCTCGCATGCTAATTACGATTCATAGCTCGCACAATGAGGTATAGGATGCGACAAAGAGCGTGGCCAGAACACAGGTGAAGTTGGTCCGTTTCGCACTTTAAACCGTTTAATATTTTACTCGTCATGAACGAGGCGAATATTATACGTATTAACGACGACGACGAGCGAGAAACAAAAAAAAAAAAAGAATCACCGCGTGATTGATGCAAAAAGAGTCGAAAAATACCCGCGACCGTGACAAATGGCGGCGTATTTTCGTATTCGCGAAACGAAAGCCGGCTCGGTCGCCGATCACACCTGAAAAAGCGAAAGTTTTCGCAGGTGCCGGCTTCGTTTCAAGGTTTCGCGACAGACGGTAAGCAACTGCGTGTAAACAGTGTGCAGCGGTGAATTTTCGCGAATACGCGTACTGTATGTCGACGCTGATGCTGCTGTTGGAATTCGGTAGTCGAATGCGCAGAAACTCAGAAAGCGAATAAGTGAGAGCTGTGAATGCGATCGTGGTAGATCGCATCATCAGATCGTTCACAATAGGCGTATTCGTATTTACTATTTGGAGTTGAATGCGCGAATAATAGAAAATGGGAAAAGGGAAAAGTAAAGATTATTCTATGTACAACTCTACCAGTGTATAGGAATACGATTTTGCTTTCAGGTTGTTTCGGATTTGGGCGAAGACCGAGCAGTGAGCACCGACCTGTCAACGTGCTGAGCCAGGTGCGTTGCGTTTCGGCACCGTCTATGGCACCCACATCGGTTCGATATTCTATACAAACGCGTCTCTCGGTCTACGGCTCGGATACAGGTAAAAATCTGTCTATTTCAATAACCTGCCGCTTATTTTTCGCTCTCTCTATCTCTCTCTTTTACACAGATGTTTGCAAGGTTATCGGGGATTAAGGCATTGTGCGTTGTCGGGTTCAACTCGAGACGCTCTGTAAGGTTAGATTAAAAGCGAACGATAATATTAGCGTGGATTTTGTGGAATTAAGTAAGACGTTAGAATTGGCGCGCTCGATCGAAAATAATACGTGGGAATTTTCGGTACACTTGGGACGGACTGCGCCAACGAAAGGAATTGCTTAAGTGAACTAAATAGCGGTGTGCGTCGAGGACGAATGGGTTTTATTTTTAACCATTTAGATGATATAAGAGCTCGAGTTGCTGAAAATGAAAAGTAACCTTGCAAATTCGCGGCTCACCTATACTGAAGCTACTATAAATTCGATTATAAACAACGTAAGGGGTGGAGAGGGGTGTCCCCTGTCCCTATATTGAACTTTCTATGCTCTACGAGTATTCTCAGTGGCATGAAAAAATTACAAAATAAATTTAAATCTCATCATTTTTTTTTTTTTTTTTTTTTTACTGAAATCGTCACGCACATATTACAGATAATTTCAATGCCTTAACTTGATAACAAAAGTGATGAGTTCGAGTTGTAATGATACAAAAAGCAATACATAGCGAATTTTGGTATTTTCATAATGTTCGTCGCACATGCTTCGGATTCTGTCTTCATTGGCAAAAATGGACCTGTCAAAAATGTTCATACAGAATTATGCCGCAAAAGATGAACTCTCATTTTAAAACAAATCAATATAAGTTATTCATTAAACTCAAAAAACGCGTAAGTAGAAAATTCTTGTTTCAGGTTGTATCTGGCATCTTTGCAAACTCGAACAGACTGTGCATTAGGGTGGAACGAATTTTGCTTTTTTTCGAAAATAGATGACCTTTAGGCAAAAAAAGTTGTCAAATGGTCCTAAAAGAATGCTCAAAAAATTTCAACCTTCTAGGTTAATATTTACCTTCCCCATATTGGGGTCAAAGTTTTGAAATTTTGATGTTTTATTCGTTATTTCGAAAAAATTATTTTTATGCCAAATAATTTTGGTTTCGAGATATTCTTTTTGTATTGCCATCCTAAAATCATAAAAAAATTATTTATACAATTTTTTTCAATTTTTAGGGGTTCTAAAAATATTTTTATGGTTTGCTATATTCGTTGAATTTCGCCCTTTTTCCTCTTATACCCATAATTATGATAAAACTACAAATAAATGGTACAGACTACTGATTCAGTGAGTGGTATCGCTTAAACTAAATTGGAGGTCACATTTATTAAGCGTTATCTTCCTCAGGGGTCCCCAAAACATATCGTATAACATAAAAAATCACGTAGATGTGTTTCTTTCATCTTTAATCTATTTGTTAATCAAAAGAAATGATGTGATATGACAATAACAAACTTTCGCTCAATCAATTATTTATTCGTGTCAGGTATAATGAGTTATTGACGTTAAAATTAAAACTTTGATTCTTTTTTCGTAGCAATTCAAAGTTCAAAACAAAGAGATGACACCAAATAGTAATAAAAAAAATGCAAAATAAATTTAGTGCCAACATTTTGTTAAGAATAAAAAATTCCTTTGCGTACGACCCTCTTAAACCAAGAAAATATGCTAAAGGACTAAAATGAGTCCCGAGGATTTTTTTATTGAAAAAACAAAGAACTTCTATCGAACAAATATGATTTTCCGGAATACCTCCCTTTTAATAGTGCTCTGATTACATTAGACACGAATAAAAATAATTGTTTGCGCGTAAGTTTGTTATTGTCATATCATATCATTTGAACGTTCGTTGAAAACTTGCTATTTTATTTTTGAGACAGCATTTATTAATTAACAAATAGATTAAAGATGAAATAAACACATCTACGTAATTTTTATGTTATACGATATGTTTTGGGGACCCCTGAGGAAGATAACACTTAATAAATGTGACCTCCAATTTAGTTTAAGCGATACCACTCAGTGAATCAGTAGTCTGTACCATTTATTTATTGTTTTATCATAATTATGCGCATAAGACGAAAAAGGGCGAAATTCAACGAATATAGCAAACTATAAAAATATTTTTAGAACCCCTAAAAATTGAAAAAAATTGTATAAATAATTTTTTTATGATCTTAGGATCGCAATACAAAAAGAATATCTCGAAACCAAAATTATTTGGCATAAAAATAATTTTTTCGAAATAACGAATAAAACATCAAATTTCAAAACTTTGACCCCAATATGGGCAAGGTAAATATTAACCTAGAAGGTTGAAATTTTTTGAGCATTCTTTTAGGACCATTTGACAACTTTTTTTGCCTAAGGGTCATCGATTTTCGAAAAAAACCAAAATTCGTTCCACCCTACTGTGCATCCCAATTTGAGTTACCTTTAATAATTTTTTCAATATTTTTTAAACATTTTTTCTCGTTGAAATTAGCTTTTTGTATCTTCAAGATGTCGCTTAAGATGAGAAAATGTCAAAAATCATAGATTATTCGCATTTACAAAGATCTCCTAACTTAAAAATTCTGCAAAAGAACATGTCAAAGAAACATTTTGAACATGTAAAAAGCAAATTTGAATGAGAAAAAATGTTAGAAAATAATTGAGTGTGGTGAGAACAGAGCACATTTCCTCTCTTGAGGCCAAAATCGCTCAAATTAAGCCAATATTGTCTCCATGACCAATAAATTACCCATTTTCGTTAAATTTTTTCAATAATCAAAATAGATGATTTTGAAATAAATTTTAAAGAACTAAATTTAAAAAAAAATAAAGCTAAAATTTTCTCTGTCTTTGCCCGACAAAATATGACTTTAGTAGGTTGAAATTTATCAATTTCCCAAAAATTCGTTTTTTTTGAAAATTAAAAATTTTTTTTTTGTTTTGTTTTGTGCCGTGTACTGCCGCTTAGGCCAGAAGCACGTGGTATTTAAGGGTAGTTACATTAAGTGAAGAAGATTGGCTTTTTTGAGGAAGGTGAGGAGGGAAATTATTGTAAAACTTGATTTCATGTTTTTGTGGAAGTGAGTCTTGAAACTGAGTTAGGGAGCTGAATTTTTATGATGCCCTTTCGGAGTCATTTAGCAATTATCGTGACCATTCCCCTCCTTTCCCTCTTCACTTTCTGAAAAAAAAAAATTGGCTCACCGTATACTTTATGTAGTACATACCTTACCTACAAAAGATTCACATTTTTAATTATTTATGGAATTAGGAGAAAGTAAAGGTACGAAAATTTTACCACTAGATTTTATGGTCCCAAAAATCAGAACATGAATATTTAATAATTACGTCGTTATAAATTCTCGAATTTCGGAGATGAGCCAGTGCTCTCATAAAAAATCACGGGTACAACACTGAATGTAAACCATATATAGTCGTTGAAGTTACCTATGTAAAAAGAATAACACGTGCTAACTTACGCACCTTAGGCGTACTGTAGGATATTGAAATACGTAAATTCAGCAAATGTTTGATCGTTCTTTCAGTGACATCAATTTAACATTACTCTGTACGAATTTGAATTCTCTCTCATCATTAGGACGGTGATTTTTTTCGCCGAATAAGCTGAATAAAAAACGTATTGACTATTGGGTTTTGGTTTATAATTATTTGTACTCGCTTAAGGTATCGAGTGATTTGCGTTCGTTTAGGCAAACCATGCTGGATCTGGTTTTGGCGCCAAAACGAGTTACGTCATGGTGTTAGCGATAGAACGAACGTATAGTAGATGGCGGCAATTAATATGTTAATTCCTTTTAGCTCGTGGATGAACGATCGCGTACGGCGATGGAATTTTTTCAGAAACAAATTATGTTCGAATTCGGTAAAAATTTTCGAGAGTCAGTTTCAATTTTTTTTTCAGGGTTACATTTTTTCCAATCGAGTTGAGATTTTTTTAGAATACGAATTATATTTTTTATCGACTAATTTATTAGGATAATGTGTAAATTTCAATGTATTGAAATTTCAGCTTCGTAAATGACGATGTAGAAGAACTGTGCTGGAAAATGTAGTTTTAAGTCGACACGTTTATATTCCTTCATTAAATTTCCCCCTTTGCGTGCGTGCACTTTTTTAGAATACTACTGCAATTAATAAGATGAATAGAGCTAAAAAGCGCGATATTTGTCGAATGAAATCTTTCAGGTGATTTTGGAGGCGATGAAAATGCTCTTCCCAACAGAACTCCATTCTTACGGTTCTCCAAAGGAAAACTCGCTGATCGATGTTGCATTGTGAGCGATGAAGCGTAAAATAAAATACTGGGTAATTTCAAAGTAACGACAATGTCGAAAAATATAACGACTAAATACTCCGGACACCATATAGCTCTTCGAGCGAGTATACTCACTGGCTCAATAGACCGGATATTCGTCATTGAATTTAATCTACCGTTGTAACGTTCGCTAACGACAATGTAACTTACCGAAACGCGTTGTCGTTAATGAACGTGCACCATTAAAAACCTTCGAAGCGGAGAACAAAAAAAAGTGAAAAAAATATTTTAAAATCTTTTTATTTAAAAACACGATCGCAAATAATCGTTACATATAAACAAATAGAGATTTCGAACAATAATAGAAGGAAAAAAAAAAACGCGAAATATTCATTTTAAAATACCAAATTAGACAGAAATTACGTTTTTCTTTTCTTTCATCGAAGTACATATACGAAGGTCTCGTATTATATGCATAAAAAAGAAGTACTAACGAGATGAAAAAAAAAAAAACGGACGTAAATTCTCTCTAATTTTTCAACTGATAAGCTACGACGACGGGTGTAAATTTGAAATAAACCCGATAAGACGTACGTTATCACCAAGATCTCCGTATCATATCGATTAACCAATATAAAATAAATATATGAGATCTTTTCTTAAATTAATCACATACATATGTAAAAACTACGTTCAAGTACTAATATTTATATATATACGTACGTAAAACTGTACTGAAATCATTTGTAATCTGAAGAACTGATGATAGGTGAACTGTTTACATTTATATTTTTTTTCTCATTTAATTCGTTAATTTCTACCATTCTGGATTTCAGAGAGAGAAAAAAAAAACGAATGAAAGAGAATACATAAATACAGATAAAACTTGGTAACACTGATCCGTTAAAAAGGAAAGCCATTCGTTGATAATGTAACAGAATACGAGAAGAAAACAGATATCGAATGAAAGAAAGAACGAGTGCGGTGAGAAAGAAAGGAAAAAAAAAATTCAAAAATGACACGAACATAAAAATTAAAACCTTAAAAAAAAATTATCGATTACATTATCAATATGTACACGCTTTGGGATTAAAATGAGTATAAAAATTCGAAGAATTCAATTTTGAGGCGACGAAGGCGCCGGATTTTTCGACGGCGTTAAACATTGCTTTTTGGACGACGGCTCGAGATGATAACAACTACATTGCTGCGATTCGGAGGAATTGTTTTTCGTTACATTACAGCTACACGAGCAGGTATCTTTCGTCTTCGATATCACCACGCAAGATGATGTTCGTTTTCTACATTTTATGTAACCTGGAAGCAGAAGATAAGAGAAGAATTCGTTATTAATTTTTCGTTACTCGGAATACAGCACATAACGTCTAATTAGAAGCCGGTCGCGGACGCTAAGTAATGAAGTTAACTTTTCCAAGGTCGATACTGCTAACGTCCGTAAGGAGAAGAAACGCGGCACGCTTTGGATTTCGATGAAGAAATGAATTCCGCGAATACGATGCTACACGAATATTCGCAGCAGGTGGGGAGGGGGATGAGAATGTTATGTAAACTTTGTGGCGCAAAAGTTGGTAATATATTTTGACTATATACCCCTGGACCGCTAGAACTATAAAGAAAAATTCTGTCGATATCAAGTGAACACTCTCGGACCAAAATTTCAAAATGCGTCTGCGCATGCGCGAGTTAAAGATAACAACAGGAACAGCTGATACCAGTTAAATTTGTAATACCCTTCGACCATATACTATGGACTGCTAATTCAAATGGTAGAAATTGAATCCAACAACAACAGTAGTTAGATGCGCTGACGCATGCGTAGTTTCAGTTTCCTTATCAACTTATACAGTTACGATTCACTGAAATAAAATCAGGAGTTGATGTTGATTTAACATTCTTATCATTGAAAATTGTCATTTTCATTCCTGAAATATCACTACGCATGCGCGAGCTCATCTACGATGTTGTTATTGTTTACTTCACTTTGGTGTTCGTTTCTGTACGAACATTAGCAGTCCATAGTATATGGTCGAAGGTAATACCCGAAACTTGAAATAATGTTGATAACTCTGAACTCACGCATGCGCAGACGCATTTTGGTCTGAGAGCGTTCACTTGATATCGACAGAAATTTGTGCTATTGTATACAATGAGTTCGAGCGGTCCAGGGGTATATAGTCAAAGGTAATATATGACGAACTCGAGTTCAAAATGATGGGAAATGAAGTTTTCGGACAGTAAGATGGGCTTCACCTCGAAGTGGGGATGTTTTCAAGGCACGTGTGTTAATTCGTATCGTACGAAGGAGCAGAGGATAATGGACATGGCGAAAGTACATAATGATCGATTTCCCCAAAAATTATATTCTCTGGATGAACATAAGATCTACTAAACCAAATATCGATAAATATATGTATACTTTTCTTTTTTCAAAACACGAACGAATTATTTTCGACATTTTGAACATTTTAAATCGTTTTTGGACTTGTCTTATTTTTAAACCTTTTTTTTTTTCATGGTCTAATTCTCAAGAATCCAGGGGCGCACCGAGAACATTCTTCAGGGGGGGGGGAGAAAACCAAAAATTGCCAACTAATACCATGAAATTTTACCAACTGTTGACTTTTTTTTTTTTAGTCTTCAAAAAATTTAAAAATAGCTGTAATAATACTGCGCCAGTGGTCAAGTTTACCAACTTTACGCTAAAACTCCAAATTTACCAACTTTCCAAAAGCCAAGGGGACTACGTCCCTGGTTGTGCGCTATACATGATATAAGTTGGCATTAGTTCGAATTTATTCGAGTTCTTATTTTCCCACAAGAAATTCAAGTTCCCAATTTCAGCGTTGAATAATTATAAATTTCCCAACTTTTCAAAACATCTAGGGGGAAGCTCCCCCATCCCCCTCCCTTAGTTACGCCCCTGCAAGTATCTGCATAGTATAATTGCGAAAATGGTTAGTTTCGTGTTTTGAAAATTGGATGATATTTCTGTACATTATTTCATTTTCAAATATTTCAATTTTCGAAATTTTTATCATTTGTAAGCACTTTTTTCTCAAATTTATTTGGTAATTAAAGAAGCATTTAAAATTATTTGAAAAATTTTTTTGAACGTAAAAATATCTTTTAGATTTTTAAAAACATTTTCCAAGTTGATTTTTTTTCAAGTTTATTTGCATACTGAAAACACAATAGGAAAAAAAACGAATCGAAAAAAATAAATTTTGAACATTTTCGAGTATTTTCAAATTTCTTTATTTTTCCAAAAATTTTCAGAAAATTTTTTTTACGTGCTTTACGCCGCAACTGAGGCCAGAGGCACGGGGATGATGAGGACGTAATTTTTTTCACGTTGATTTTTCTTTATCAAAAACACAATTCAAAAAAAATTCAATAAACACAAAACGAATAACCGAATAGAAAATAAGAAACATTAAAATAATACCGTTAGACCTCGAATCGAAATTTTTTACCGATTTGATTGGTGAATTACACGGACAGATGATCTTCGAACACCTTTGAACAGGTAAAGAAAGACGAGCGAAAAAACAAACCTCACCCCTTCGAAGAATCACTCATTCATACGCGACAAAGTGACTTTTTTTTTGGCGACCACCCAAGCCTCAGAAAACCACCTGAGCTTAGTAGAACAAAGGTGGCCGATTCACGCCACCGAGTGAGATGAGTCGAATGAACGCATAAATAAACTTGTCAGGTTCGCAGTATGCGTAGCGTTATTCATCGCCTTATCGGTCGTCTTCGCGGCGTAAAGCCGTAAACACGCAGTAGATGGCGAAAACGAAGACGAACGGGCGCATGCGACGTACATGCGCGATATAGTACGATGAGAACGATAATAGCGAAACGTTTAAATTCGCCGAGAGATAGGCGGCGAAAAACTGGATAACGAGGCGAAAAAACAACACCGCGCTTCGATAAGAGAAGATACCAGCGTAGGCGATAAGAGCGCGTTTTGTTCCGCATGGTGTACGCCTGGGACGTAAAACGATGGCGTTGTTACGATTGACGCGGAGTGAGAGACAAAGCGATGGTAATCGACGACGGACAACGGTTGAATTCCTAGAATTGGGGGGGGGGCAATCGCCGATAAAATGATTACGACCGACGGTAAGGACGCAGAGTACGAGTACATCGCATAACCTAAATTCTTGTACTGAACTCGGGACACGTGTCCAGCTGTCCAACCCTTGGCGAGTCGACAAACGTTCGGTTTCAACAATAATGCTTTAATTGACCGCTCGACTCGGCGCATGATTAATAAGGTTGCGAGAGTTGGGACAACGTTAAACCCTTCGTACGCGTCGACATTGATGCAGATGGTAACCTTGGGTGACGTGGTCGTCGTCAGTAGGCGCCGCGCCGCATCTCACGTCCATACTTTCCATACGTTATCGTGCAAACCAAACGCCGACTGGAAATTTTACTGCCGCCTGTCTTCAGATAAGACGACGATAAGAGCAGACGCGCGCATCTGCACCTGCCCAGTCGATAAAGGCTGCGACGACAGAACCAGGCAAAAGTCGCGAGCGAGATTTTTCGAATTCTCCAACAACCCTCGGTTAACATTTACGAAAATAGATCGTATATAAACGCGATGACAATCCACGTAACGCGGCCAATTGGACGTCGTCCAAGTATTCGAGAGTTGTCTCTATTTTTAAATAATTCGTTTCCTTCTTTTCTGAAGCGTTGCACAACGACGATCGCGTCGATACGCCGATGTGACCCTGACTCAGCCCCAAATTTGCGCGATACAGAGCAGAAAAAAAATTCAACCTCGACACGAGCGAATATTTGTTATTTATTGGACGACCGCGGCCGACGTTCGGACGAAAAAAATGTACCGACGAGTCTGACGAGTTCCGAGGTGTCGGACGAGATGACAACTCGATGACGCTACCGGTTGTCCGCTGCTACTGCCAGCAGTTGGCGTTACCAGTTTCAGTACGGCTCGTTCGATAGGCCGAACATGAAGATTCGGTGACAGTGTTCGCGCCAATTGATTCCATGTACTGGACTGTAAGTTGATGGCCTCGATGGATGGCGCGTAGATTGAATTTAATGGAGATTAGTATGCAATTCGTCCACCCTCTCTAATCCTCGGTGACTCCACCATGGATCTAAGAAACTTATCATAGCAAGATCTATGAAATTTTCTGTAGCAATATCCCCTCCAAATGCCGCTTTTGCTCAAACACCCTCCAAATTCTCTTGCGAAGCTGTGTGTACTCTTTGGTCGCAGGTACTAATCACATGAATGCATAGTGAACACATTTCAGTTGTCAAGAGTTTGTCAAGATTTTCTGCAATTTTGAAGCATCAGCGTTTCTAGGTCAATCTTGACGCCAACTCAAAAGACCATATTGCGACCACGAACTGCCCTAACACAAAATATCGCCGAAAATTACACTCTCGATTCGTACAAATTTAAACCACTTCGTTAGCTTTCGATTAAATCACAATTACGAATCCTTTCAGACTATTCGGTTTGGAAAATCGACGTAAAACACGTGACAGAATCATCGAACACAGATAATTATTACGTACTTTATTTGAACATCTACAAAGTCAACATATACGATGAACGACTTTGTCACCTTGTCAATAGCGTTCGAAAAACGAAATAAATAAGCGCGAATGATTATCCCATTGTCTGACGAAGATTAGCCCTGACTTGGAAGTTCGCTCAACCATCAGCGACCTGTAGCGAAATGATTTTGGCTTCGCTTCAACGATACCCTCGGTTACGCGGTATTGGTAAACAGACGAGAAGAGCGAAACGAGATGGCGAAAAAAAAGGCGAAAATTCGTCTAGGGTCATCGAACAAGTACGACGCTCATTCTGGCACCGAGTGCAGAACAGAACGGTTGACAATAAATTTTATTTTATTTGTAAATAAGGACTCGGTCGTTAGCGTTTTGGCGAATTTCGCGGCACACGCGCCATTCGTCAAGCTGGCGAACGTAATTACACGTTTTCGAGAACGCAGCCTTCGCATATTATCGTAGAGAAGTAGAGAACAGATAGGGGCCAGAGGGTGGAGAGAATTGTTGCCGCAATATTCGAGTTTGAGAGGTGAAGAAAAAGGTAAGCAGTCATGCCGCGTTAATGCAGCTGAATTTCTAATTGAAGCTCGTTCAAATTTGTAAATAATGTATTTAACATTTGCGTGATCAAAGAGTATACGGACAAATCGTGAAATTTTCTGTCATCATTTCTCTCTATATATTAAAATTTCCTCTAAAAATCATTTTTATGCTTCGACTCCCCACCAAGTTCACTTAGGAAGTTGAAAATGCAATAAGGTAATCATTAACCACACCTAGCCCCTTTGTAAATCAGGTACGCTGTAATAGCTAAAAAAAACAAAAAAAAAATGCAAGCAGCCATGCCACATTACTGGAGCTGAATTTTCAATGAGCACTAAAATTTTGAGGCTTATGGTCACTATATTATAAATGACATCATTATCAGAAATTCTCGTACTTTCCTTCACTTTCACTATATTTCGAGGACAATAACCCCTGCTTTTCCCCTTTACCACTTATAATCATATGAGTCCATAACTATGTAGTTTGAGTTATTTCTGGCTCCTCAAGCCTTCCTTTAATTTTAATTAATCACCATTTTGAATCTAAAATGATTAAAATTTAAATAGTCATGTTCTGATTCCCAACTAACTTTGAGCACGAAGAAGTGAGATCTCTATAAGTCAATTTAGTACGGAAATGTGGAAGATCCTATAAATTTCAGAACTCAAACAATCCTCAAAAATCCATAAAATTCATTTGAGAAGCTGAAACTTGGATGTGTTGGTGTTCTCATTTCATTCTATCACATGACATCAAATTTAAAAATTCTGAGGATTGAGGGTGCCTCTAGTCTACCTCAAAATTTGAGTGAACCGCCATTTCGAGATGAATGAAAAAGACAAAAGTGGTTTCGCGTATTTTCACGAAGAGTTTCCAACCAAATTTTCAGCGATTTTCATCCATACCTATCGGTGTTACATGCGCGGGGGGAGGAGGAAAATATATTATACAGTATATCAAAATGTTGGACTCGGCCGCATGATTACAAATGGTTTGAAACACAAACATTTAGAGGCCCTGCTTCAAACGACTTCTCGTCAACGAATCAAGTGGGCTGTATGTAATAGGTATCGTTTTTAATTAAAAATTCGGCTAAAAACTGCGAACATAAATTTTTCGCGCCAATTTTCGAGCTATTACGCAGCGCAGCACGTGGTTAGCGTTGTACGCTGAATGGTTGCGTAAGGCGGTCGCCATCGCCATAGACGAGCGTACATTTTGAAGGACAATTTTTGGCGCGAATTTTTCCCACTACGAGCACGTTGGTAAACAGCTCGCGATAAACGAGCCACCGGTTGCGTTTGGCGGAATTTTCGCGACGATGGTTAACAATAACGCCAGGGTCAGGCTGTACTGTTTTGTTATTATTATTTTTCTTGCACGTTAATTTTTCTTATTAATTGAGCTCTCACATCTGCCCCATTAGTCGACGAATTATTATCGCGTATTGCCGTATTACTCTCGAGAAACACAGGAGAGCGCGTATTACGCTCGATAGTAGTGGGGG
This sequence comes from Phenacoccus solenopsis, assembly GCA_009761765.1. Classification (NCBI taxonomy): domain Eukaryota; kingdom Metazoa; phylum Arthropoda; class Insecta; order Hemiptera; family Pseudococcidae; genus Phenacoccus; species Phenacoccus solenopsis. Next base: position 7,891 of record VFXL01000252.1, on the reverse strand, counting down.
TAATAGCGAAGCTACGGCGTGGTCGGTAAAGAGGAGCGGAGCGGAAGGGGTAATTATCGAGTATTTAATATCGCGTCCGCGGTGCACGTGACGTTGCGCCTTACAAACTGCAACATTTCATCTTCGTAGTTGGTAGCTGCGGTCAACGAGAGAGAAGACGCAGAAAAAGGGGAAAAAAGGCGGGAAACACGTGTTGCTTGGGTTCTTTATGCCTTTATTCGGTACCATTGAAGAAAAGAAAAGAGGTCAAATCCCAAGATCACCGTTTCTTCTAATGACAGGAACCGAGTTCGGCTAAGAAGGTTCGAAGAGAAAAATGAAAAAAAGGGGGAAGTACGAGTATACGGCGTACACGCGCCCGATTCCGATGTACGACCGAAATTAAGGCCGAAGAAAAATTAACCAACACGTTTTATAGGTTCGTTTTTACCTTTAGCCGCCGTCTATAATGCAAGGTACTAGAAGCGTGAAGAGCCGATGCCGAAGAGAAGAGAACCGACCGAGCTCGCACGATGACACATAACAGACGCAGAGATGGGTTATGGAGACCAGAAAGAGATGCGAAACTGTTGTTGGTCGAGGTCATCGCTAACACGAATATTCTCTTGGCTCATGTTTTAACTTGTTCCTCTCTCGTATTCGACGACCAAGATAACGGAATTGGAAACGTAGTATTTATCAATTTCATCGATCTATGGGAGATGGGAGATGGTAGAGGTGCGCGGACGCGATATATCCATTATACGGATAGGACACGTGCAATATAATGTTTTTATTACGCCATTTTTATGAGCGTTGGCGCGAATTTAAACGCGGAATTTTTTTTTTCGCTTCGACGAGATGCAATTCCTCATTGAGCTATGGGAAATAGGCGAGCTTCGAAGGCGCCGTAATTGCTTTGTGCATACGAAATGCGACCATAGTCGGCTGGGTGGTGTCGGAGGCGTTTATACTTTATTAAATGCATCGTGACAATATAGCGTAGCGTGTGTAATTAACGAAATGATGTCGTATATTAAGGTGGGATTTTTATCATCGCAGGTCTGCAGATGGGGGGGGGAGGGGTCTGAGCTCCCTACACAAATCCTGAGCCTTCCATAGGTAAAATTTTGTATTCGATACAGAAATAGCAATCAATAACAAAAAATCAAAGCCCACTATAAGATTCTTCATTTCCCTAATTTTTTAGAATAATTTTTTTTGAGCCCATTTGACCACAAGATTGTTTTATTACGCTCCCATCGTCATTCCGTTCTTGAATTTTTTTCATTTTTTTGTTTATAGGAAAGAAGAAAAAAAAACAATAATAAATTTCCAAAGGCACTTTTTTCTACAAGCTGTGTAATAGAACTGCAAAGGCCTACAAGTCCTGTCGAGATCCTTCATTTCGCCTAGTTCGAAGTCATGATGCATTTTTCTTTAAAAAAAAAAAAAAAAAAAAGATAAAAATTATAATAATATTAAAAAAATTATTAGTGAAATACATTTTTTCATAATATTGTGTTAAAATAATAAAATAAAATTTTCAAAAAGGAATATTGGAATATTAAACTAGAATTAGATACTCCATGATATTTTTAATAAATTAAAATTTAATATTTACTAAATATTTTTTATGCAAGTTATTAATTAATGTTTTTATAGGAATTTATAAATTAAATTGATAAATCACGATATTAATAATTCAAGTTATTTATTATACATCATTATAATCGATTGAATTTTTTTAAATAATTTTTTACAAGTATTTAATTTTATATTAAATCAAGATATTGAATAATTAAAGTTTAACGAATCATTTTTAATTAAATTAAAATTTTATTGAAGTTAAAAGCAATTTTATTAATTGAATAAAATTATTAAATTTTTTTATTATGTATTTATGTTGTCTATGGCGTCGCTTTCATTTCATAAATTAAGTCGTAACAAAGTAAATATCTTGGAAAATGTATTTTATCAAATTAGTTATTTATTGAATTAAAATTACTTAAAAAATTTTTTTTTAATAAAATTATTAATTATATTTTTTTGTGCGTTAAGATTTAATAACATTATCGAGTGATAATTTCAAAATATTAAAATTTAATTAATTTTATATTAATTTAATAAATTAAAAAGAAAACAATTATTTAATACATAATTTGAATTACTGTAAAGATAACTGGGGGAGGGAGATGTAGATACTGGCCAACTTTTGAGAACGTCTTGCTTACTCATCATATGATATACACTTTTTTATACAAAAAATACATTTTTTTTTATATTTGATAATTCTTCATGCTATCCCATAAAATTGAAAGGTTTTCTCAAGGACATAAATGATGTAAAAAAAGATTATGGTGTATTTAAAAATGTCAACTTTGACAACAAATCCAATTCCTGATAAGGATTATGAGCCGATGCAGCTACAAAGGACAAATGAATGTAAAAAATGAAGGAATCTGTCTAATTGAATAATTCTTGTTCGTGTTAATTTTTTTTTCTTCTCATTTTGTGGCATTAATTATTGAGGTGTTACAGACTGCTATCAACGTTTCAGAAAAAAATATAATGAAATAATATTAATAATAATAAATACTGAAAATTATTCATTTGCTGAAAATAGGTTTAATTTTATACTTTAGGGAAAAATCCAAGGTATTGCTTGAATAATTTATAAATTGCTACCCATGGAAGTAACTGCACTGATTTCAAAACATATTTAAAATACATCTCAAGTGTGATTCGAAATGAGTTACGAGAGCAAAGATATTTAAGGCGCATGCGAATCATCTACCTATATAGAAATAAAGTATCCAAACTCTAAAGAAGAGAGAGAGAGATGTATAGATGGAGAAGAAACCGAATAACAAACTAGTCGAAACGTAAACACCTTTTTTTTTCTCTCCCTTCAAAAGCGAGCAAAATAAGAGCGTACATTCGACCTTGAAAATACCTTCCTACTTGATCTATCAAACCGAAGGCCACCGAAGTATCGGTAGAAGTGGAAAAAAGCGGGAAAACATATAGGCGCGAATTTGACCTAACACCGAATAATTGGCCGAGTTTGAAATCAGCGTACGGGAAAACCCTTCGAAAAATTGCAACCTCCAAAACCAGTTGACACTAGGAGTGTTGGAGGAAGAGAGAGAGAGATGAAAAACGAGCTTCGAAAACGCGACCTATATGTTGCCCAAGAGCGAGTGCGAGCTCTGTATTACAAAATCGTCGCAACGAAAAATAAAAGCAATAAAAAACAAAGAAGGATTCGAGGAGAAGCCGAAGTTGCGGCTTTGCTTCCTCTCTGAAGATCTTGTTTTCGTTTTTTTTTTTTTTTCATTTTTTGCATCACAATGCGATATTTTTGCATCAGTTATCCCTTCCTTGTTCATAGTACTGGATAGGCGCGCGATAATATTACTCATCGTATTTACACGGTTTCGTAGTAATAACCCCCCTATTCCCTCCTTCTTCGGGTTTCAGTTCGCGCCGCTAGAGTAGAACAACGGCACACGCACTAACAACCGGATCTTACCGAAATCGACCGGACCTTCTTCATTCTTTTCGGCGTGTACGGTAAATAATAATGCAAAACGTGTTCTACTTTCTTGCTCGCTTCTCTCTCTCTCATACTTGCGTTCTTTCTCAGTTTCTCGTACGTAGTACGTACGCGGCTACGCTGGCAGCTTTGTTTGTTACGACTTACGAAGTATGTCGTTTATGCACTTTTCCTCTTCGCCGTTTCGCGTTTGACACGAATTCAATGGACGACGGGACGACGTTGTCGAAATTACGAATTCGCTGACAGCGGGAGAATCGTTGCGAAATGTCGTAAGCGTTTTAACGAATTACATAGCGGTGTTAGGGTTAACGACATGAGTACCCGAAACTGGAAGTGGGTCAGAGGCGAACTCGCTTGCATTCGTATTTAATGTTATCGACGGGGCGTCAAATTTGACGAGTAAGCGGAAAATTTGCTCTCGATGCAACGATCGATGGCCAAGTGAAGTGGGGGGGGGGTTATCGTGAATATTATTATTTCTTATGTTAACGAAAAGTTTTTCCAGTTTCCATTTTATTATCAAATGTTGGAGCAAAGGTCCCTGAAAATGTAGGTTTTTTTTTTTTTTAAATCAAGCCCCCACCTCAGTGTTCTCAATGTAATAAACCTATCACTGTGCATCACGTTCTCATTCAATGCCCGAAGTATCGGTTCCTTCGTCAAAAGTTGCATCTACCAGTCTCCTTCGCATCTCTCCTCAAAGATGACCCTATCGTAATTAACAATCGTATCTCCTTCCTTAGATCCTCCGTCCTCCTTCCATTAATTTAACCTTTTCCTTTTCCGTGCCTCTGGCCTTTGTTGCCTGTACACCGCACGTAAAAAAAAAGGTAAAGTAAGTAAGATTTATGTAGAGGTCTCTGATACTAATTTTTTCAAATATTATATTTTTTATCTCTTAATAACACGAACACTCCGATCTAGCAATCCACATATTTTCAATTTTTTTATGATTTTATCATTAATAATGATTTTTCATCTCTGTAAGTGTGAGATTATGTTTTTTATATTTTTTATTCACTTGACTCTTATCAAACTCCAATCATTGGGCACAAAGCCTTTCTCCGATTGGATTACTGGGGTACAAAAAAAAATTGGTAACTCATCTTTCAACATTAAAAAAGTAATCAGGATATCATGTTTATTGGGTCATTACTCACTACTCAGTGATTTGAATTAGTAAGTAAAAAATAAAAAAAAAAAAAATTCAAGATTTTGGGCAAAATAATAAATGAAAAAAATTTTTGGTTTCCAGTAAAATTCAGTAAGACTATCAAATTAAACTAGGAAATTCCTGAAGAAAGTAACTGCTGGTAACTCTATGGAAAGAAAGTAATTAACCCTAGATTCTTACACTGGGTGAAAAAACACCCGGTGTAAGTTTCTTGGTGCGTTGTAGGCAATACGCAGCGCTCAACATCTTCCTTTGAGCAACAAAATGCGCTACGAGTTGAACTGTTTTACCCTGTGTGTGGGAGGGGGGTGTGACCAAACGCTTTTTTCAAAATAATTTTTTATCTTGGAATAGTAACAAATTAAAAAAAAGAAATAGATAATTTTTTATAGAAAGGAATATGATAATGAGTTTCCTAAGAAATTTGCGAAGAAAAACCTATTCTTAATATGAAAATTTTTTTTTTCAGAAAATGACTTTTTTTGGGGTAGTTGGTAACACTGCTTTTTTATACCATCATTCATATAAACGGTATATCATGTTTTAGCAGAGACGATTCGCATGAATTTTCACCATAATCCATCCTCGTAGACTTAATTACAAAGCTGTAAATGACTTTTTAAAGTTTTTATAGTGTAGGAATGTAGGGTTAAAGGTAACCACGAGAGAAAAAGATTAACCGGTGGGCAATCTATACTTTTCGAAGAAGAACGAGTGAACCAGCCCGCTACGAAATTGGGCGTCGAAAGAGAAGAGGAGCAAAAGCGCGTACAATTGTGAAAAATAGTAAATTAGGTCAACTCGTTTTCAAGGCCACCCTCGCGCTACGCGAAGAAAAAAAGCTACCCATCCGGCCCAATTATTACCTAACGAAGGCGCGAATACAAGACGTGAGAAATGAGAATGGCGATACGTCATACGCGATGTGAAAAGCGTTGTACGAACGATACATTCGCCATTCTCAATCGCTCATTCACACCGGTCCGTAACCGTCCGCGCATCGTTCACTCGGCAGGCGGAGATGGTTCTCTCACGAAAATTCAAAAACACCCCCGTGCCCCGGGCGCCTTCGGATCGCGAATGTTAAACGTATTAAACGGACCCCGCTATAGTAGCGAACCAATAGAGCGTGAAAAGTGCACCACTATACTGGTACACGAAACGAGATGCATATTCGGTTCCACTTCATAAAAGGGATCCGTCACTACGCAATATTAACGGTCACTCTTATAAACGCCCCAGCGAAAGGGTTGTAGGGGTTGGTAAAATGGGCTCCCCCGTATGATCTATAAGATCGTCACGTGTTGACGTACTAGGACCTGGGCGCAGTTTACAAACGCCTGGCGCGCACCACAACCACGGTCGTCAGATAAAAGGGATGCAACTGCAAGCCCTCGCCTTTTTATCACCCTACGACCGAGGACGGATTACGCGCGTTTGCTTTTCAATAACGATAATGAAAATAAGAATAAAACAACCCCCACACATGTCATCTTGCCCATGCCCGTTCCCACGCTAATCGATTTTTCAATCTTGTCACGTTGAACGTGGTGTCGATATGGAGTGGAGAAAATTCGTTACGTTGTACCAAAATATCGGTTAGATAAGATAACGCGCACCACGTTTGGCTAAGCTTGGTAAAATCGCGTGCTTATGCGAAGCGATAACGAACAACCGGCGGTGGTGCGGAAAATCGCGACGAAATTCAAAGCTATTTTAGAGAGTCGATTTTCAAACTTGGGGGCATACGATAGTCGTCTTTCTGATCAGAGTAGTCGTAGTGTGTACTCGAATGGGAGTATTTTCTTACGTAAAAAAATTTCGAGGGCGTATTTTTGATGGAAAATTTTCAACATGATTTTCAATCTAATGACCTTATCCGAAGGTTACCTAAATCAATTCGAAATTCCATATAAATAAAATTATATCCATTCTTGCTTAATTGTTTTGATCCATTATCTATTGTACACGCGTGTATGTTTTTTTTTTATTCAAGAGCTCATTTCCAAACATTTTTGAAATGTAATTTATCCATATCGATGCTTTTCTTCAAAAACCACGTAAGTCCGACTTTTGGCAAAATTCACTTTTAAGTGGTTTCTTATGTAAAAAAAAATCGAGGAATTCGATTTTGAAAACCTCGTAAGTCCAAATCATCAACTAGCGCTTCTATCCGTAAAAAAAAACCTCGTAAGTCTGTCATCAAAAGAAAATACTCGTACCTCTCCTGAAAAATTTATATATTTGGACTTACGTGGTTTTTGAAGAAAAGCATCGATATTGTCCTTGAACAGTATCAAAAAATATCGATACTGAAGAACATCGATATTTCACACCTCTAATGCTGGTCAAAGAAGTATAGTGTTCAACCACCTACGAGTATTACAGCATGTAATGAAATGACTGAAAATTCAAAAAATTACGTATACTAAGTTCTTGCCATATCAGAAGCTCCTCGCTTTTTTTTTTCACTTACTTTACACTCGTACTATATTATAGTTGAATTGCAAAAATACATACATAACAATGGAACGCGTATACAATTATTTAAACGCAGAGATGGACACATTCCTAGATTTTAGGAGTTAGATTCTTTGCTTTGAGATTTCATTACAATAAAATTCATCATTTTTTTGAAGTTGTGCAACTGATTGAACAAAAATTTATATTTAAAATAAAAATACCCCCCTCCTCGATTCCATTGATTCATTCTGACTACAGCTTCATGTTCAGTGGTAGTTGAAACACTGCAAATCACTCTCCATAGTTTTTGTTGTTGTTATTGTTGTTTTTAATTTTTTTTTTTTTACAAACAAATAAATATTTACGTGGATAAAACTATAGCTTAATATAAACTATTTATATAATTTTCCATTTAATTTGACTCACTGACTAAACAACGTTTTAGCAAGTACTTTGCCACGTTTCAGCTGCTACTGGAGAGATGCGAGATGTTTAGTAAAATTTTCTATGTGAAGTGAGGAAGGGTGAGGGGTGAGGGAGGTACCGTAACGAAATCGAATTCGCCGAAAATAGCAAAAATAATATAAAATATCATGCGTTAGTGGAAAAAAAATGATTTACAAAGTTTCAAGTGTTATTATACAATTAAAATTCATTGACAGTATTCTATGAAATTTTAGCAATTTGTTACACGCAATTTTTCGAATTTAAAG
>VFXL01000253.1:0-40001 GCA_009761765.1 Phenacoccus solenopsis | reverse complement strand
TTTTCGCACTCTCCTCTGAAGTATCCGTTAAGATGTCGTATCTCTCAACTCACAAAATTTCGATAAAATTGTACGTTTTGGAGCGTCAAGAGAGCAATTGGTGAAATTTTCATAATTTAATGCGAAAGGCATACGTTGCAAATTCTGTTTGAAAAATTTATAATTACTCTCCAAATGAACAACAGCAACTTATATTTTAATTATGGAGTAGTGTAGCGATATGCTTTCGACTGTACTTTATTTCGTCAAAATTCTGAAGTCGGACCTTAGGATGTTTCCACGCGAGGAATTCGAAAAAATTGAAATAATTACTGTTTTTCGTGATTTTATTGGAATTTTTTTTTTGGAAGTTTGATTTAATTAATATAATTATGTACCAGCAAAATTTATGTTTTTTTTCTCTTTTTTAGTTACAAAAAACACTTGTAACAAAAAGCGTGACCAATACATTTTTCCAACACAATATTTTTCCTAAATCACTCCGTCTGCCCCTTCAATTCGCAAGGTAGGCAATATTTCAGTTTTCTTATTCGCGTTTTCGCCATCATTTCAATTTTTCGTCGATATTTTTAGAATAGAATGAAACGAAATTCGGGGATTTTTTCCCGTGTCTCTCTCTCCTCCGTTAGATGAACTTCACGCAGCTAAATGTGTAAAAATCAAGCATAGTTACAGAGAACTTCGAAATTCGAAAATTGGAATGTCTAGCTCGATTTTTTTTCGACATGATAAATTTTACGCAATTGAATTTATACATTTTTATCGAAGAATTTAATCATTTACCTATTATTACCACTAACAGCTGGTTGATAATGATCGTTGGTTAAAAATTACTCAAAAAAATTAGTAGCTCTAATTGGGTGTTTCGAATTGGCGAAGCGATTGGTAGCTACTAGGTACCAGCTAGGGGCTGTTTTATGGCTATAATAGTGAAGGAAAATGGCTCGTTCTCGATAACGTATAATTCGCGTGAAAATTGGAAACGACGACGAGCACGTTCGAGCACGGTTGCTTAAGAGTGTTTATCGTGGAACACGAATAATTACCGTTGCGGCTGGGTCGCGGATTCGAGCCGCGTGAACCGGTAGCAACAGAGGCCAAAGAACGTCGAGTCGACACAGTTGTAAAATTTAATACGTAATTTTAATAAGTCGGAATTAGTTTTACGCGAACGTATCGCAGGCTGGACTGTGTGTTAAGTGTTCTCGGCTGGCGATTTTACGCTCCAATTACTCGGGGTTAATTACTCGAGCTGGAGGCGTTAATCACGCTGACCGCGAGAGCGTGAAGTCAACGCTGTCGTTGGGAGTACTCGCGTAACCTGCGGTCGACATTCGATAGAGTGGCAGTACGACGATTGGCGTACAAGCTTATGAACGATAGATACGTAGAAATTGTGATGAAAAATTTCCATTTCAACTCACCATCGATTAGAGTTTGTTTAAGCTTGGTTTTTGACATGGTAACTTGTTGTACTTGTAATCTGGAGGATTGTTGCGTGGTAGGTAAACAGGAGTCGGATTTGTCGGACGACAGAGGCGAATTTTCGGTGTGTTCGTACAGATAAGGGAGTCTACTCAGGGCGTACGGTTTGGGTACGATTTCGTCGGCTTGCACCGGCGTCCATTCGTATTCGCAGGAATCGTGCAGCGGTTTTTCGTTGGTGAAATCGAAATTCCATCGTTTCTTTTGGCTTTCGGCGATGGCGTCCAGTTCTTTTTTCAAGAACGACATACTCTTCTCATGATCGACATCACCGAATAAGGATCGTCGGACAGACGAGACACGACGTACAGGCACCGTTTGCGCGTTGGAATTGCACTTGGAATCATTGCGTAATGTTTTCAACACGTCGATGGTCATTTTCACCCACCGAATACACTTCACAATGAGAAAACCGAAAATTATATACGCACTGGGAACGAGATACGCGCAGAAAAAAACTTTTTCTTTCTACGTGTTTGCACTACAACAGACTTCCAACGGAGAAAAAAAAAAAGAATTAAATTAACGAAAACGAAATATACTACAAAATTCGTAAACGAATCGAACAATCGAAGGTAACTTCACTGCCACACGTACTACAACGAACGAGTTCGAGATGACGACACAAATTGAACGTTGCAAACAGATCGCGTACACGAAAATAGTTCCTGCTTCGACCAGAGTCCACGCGTACGCTAACGTCTTCGTTTCTCTCCCCACTCAGCCGGTAACTTCCCCTACTCCGATGATTCGTCGACGTAATTTACGCGACGTGCTCTCGTAATCGTCAGGGTTGCCGGAGGAAAGTTTTATGAATGCGTTGGGTGTTGCGTTAGTACTATTGGTAAGGCGACCGTGTGAATTCGGAATTACGAGAAAACACGTATCAGTGATGAATGAGGTGTTGGTGTAGTATTGTTTCGTCCTGCACACGTGTACTGATGCGTACGTATAGTCCTGTTCGTCTCTGGGATTGGTTTTGACTCAATGTGTTTCACGAATTTGCTTCAACTATTGACAATGAACGAAAAATCGTAATGAAAACTGCTCATTAATGATCGCTGCTCAATGCTCACGTTTTAATGAATGTTCAGAGGAGGTGAGAGGTCTGAATTTCATAGTTGTGTTTGCATGCTCAAGAAATGCCTATTTTAAATTTATTTTAAACATGAACATAAGACAGGTAATGTTGGCAATACAAAAGAAAAATTATTCTAAATTTCTATTAGTACCAGGGCAGGTCAAGGACAACAGGACAATTTTTAAAAATATGTTCAATATACCCTTAATTCACTACTAGAATCATAACTCATAAATTTCTTGTAACGCGTAAATTCGTGTTGTTGCCAGTCTTCGTGTTATTTACTGGGAAGGCAGGAGTTTTTCCAATTTTCTGCAATGACGCTTTGTTATCCCCTTCTAACGTGGCCATTGAAACGGTCGCGATAAGGTATAGTAGAAGGCGATATTAAATGTAAATCGAGTTTTCAAGTGCAGTTCGCTATCTACTTTTCTAAAAGTCACATATTTTTGATTGATTTTTTTTGCATATATACGTATTCTCATATATCAACCATGTAATGATGTTTGTTCTTTTTTTTTCTTTACCTGCATAAACCCATATTTTCTTTTTATATAGTTGTCATTTATACATATAAAACTAAACGTGGCAATTAACGCCTTTCTTTTTATTAACTTGTAACGTGTTAAACGTAGAATTTATTTTATTTACTTTTGGTGACATTTTCAAGTGTGTACAGATTTACACACTTGAAAATTTTGATTTTCACAGGTGTGTAAACATGTACCAACCTGGAATTCTTCATAAATAAATGGTAAAAATCTTTCTTTAAATAAAAGGATGTTTTTTTAAAAAAAGCTTTACAAATTTCTTAATTTTGATATATTTTATCTAAATTATAAGGGGTTAAAGATTTAGCCCCTTGTAATATCACATTCTAATTTATAAAATGACGGTCATGTAGACCTGGATTTATTCATTAGTTAACTTTTATGGAATTTCAGGAGTCGGCTCTCCGACGCCTGATATAAGTCTAATTAAGAGACATTCGATGAAAAATAGGTGTCGACAAAAATGAATGAATTTTCTCTTGACTAAAAGTGGTTCAAATGAAATACGATAAATTCTACTGTATACCTACCTTGGTAAAAATGATATGTTATTGATTGGCGATTTCTGTCTGAGAAAAGGGGTAAAATAGGTAAATATTTAATTTTAAAAATTATTCTCTCGACTGCACGCTTGTACACCTATAAAATAGTAAGAAAAAAATAGGGGAAAACTATAAAAATTATTGTTTTTCCAGAATAAATAAAGGATATATTCAAGTAGAAATTTATGAGTCATGATTCTAGTAGTGAATTAAGGGTATATTGAACATATTTTTAAAAATTGTCCTGTTGTCCTTGACCTGCCCTGGTACTTCTATGAAATTTTTCTCTCATTATTTTATCATGAAAATTTGTCCGTTCGACCCATTTATAAGCGTATTGGAAATGTTTAGTTAAATTTTTAGGGGCGTTTTCTTTCCTCAAAAATTCGTATTTTTTCATAAATAAATTTGATGAATTAAAAAAAAAAAATTATAAAAGAATAATGATCTATTTGTTTTGTTTTTGGTTACTGACTTGCGTTTTTTATACCATGCTCGACGCATTCCTTAAATTTGGTGGTTCTTCTGCTGCTAATTGTTGTCCAAACGGGATTGCTTTTTTTGATCTTATTCAAAAGATTTATGTATTCTTTTCTGCTACAACTCATCGCTGGGAAATTTTAAACAAACACCTATCAACTTCAAAAAATTTTGTATCTATAAAAAAATTATCATATACAAGATGGTCAGCTAGAGAAGAAGCTTATTTTAATTGGGCAGAAAATTGGAAGCTGGTTATTGCAGCCGGAGAAGAAATTAAAAATGACACAACTCAGAAATCAGCAACGACTTGTGAAATTATAGGTATTTTGAAACATCTTAATACACTCGATATGACAGTTCAAGTCGTTTTTTGGAAGAGAATTTTAACCTCATTCAATAAAGTGAGCAAAATGTTACAAAATCCCGAAGTAGATTTGAGCACCATAGTAAAACTGTATGATTCATTAATTTGATTAGTATCAGATTGCCAACATGATTTTGATACTTTTGAAAATGAGGGAGTACAGATGAGTAATAAAACCACTTACGAACAGTCCGAAAAAAGGAGTAATAAAAAGAAAAAAATGTTTGATGAAACAGCCGAAGAAGAAACACATGATGACGAAGAAGAAGAAAACCAAAGAAGATAAGAAAAAGCAAGAAACGATTTTCGAATCAATACGTTTCTCAGAATAATTGATCAATTACTAATTCAGAAAAGTTTTCAAGGGATTTGGTGAAAAATTTCATTTTTTGAATAAACTCACTGATTTACCAAATGATGAAATAAAAGAAAAAGCAGAAATTTTGAAAGAAATTTACAAGAATGACATTGACGATGATTTTTTGAACGAATTAGTTATGTTGAAGGAACATTAAGAAGTTGAAGAAAATGAGACTACTTACATCGTGTATGATTTGAAAAACCTTTACCCAAACGTTGAAATACTTCTGAGAATTTTTCTGGCAACAGCAGCTGCAAATTGCACTGAGTGCTGAAACGTGTGAAGATCGGTTGAATTATCATGCAGATTTACACTTGAAGGGTGACATCACGCAAAATTTAAACTATGACGATTATTGTAATCACTGACTTTGTGGTTAAGAAATCAAGAAAAAAAATTTTTTCACATTAATAATTATGTTTTTAAGTTTCATCTTACCTATCGTTTTTATTTTTATATTTTTTTTATTGTTTTTAAATCAGCAAGTTACTTATATTTAGCGTATTATTTTGTTTTTCTGTTTCTTTTTTTTTTTAATGAATATTTGTTTCCAGATTGTACCTACTTTGAAATACAACAAAAAAAAGTGTCAGTTTTGAAAAATTTTCTCCCCTTCCCTTCCACTGGACAAGTTTCAGTTTCCACTTTAAGAAAATAGGGCGTCTGTTTTCGATTTGCGAAAGGGCGTAAAAATTCTTAATCCGGCTCTGCATATCATTAGATACTGCGCAAACAACAGATTTTTTAGCACTTCTTAATACAGTGATATGAGGTTCAGGTTCAGGTCTAATTGCGTGGTGCAAGCAGCATCCACTTTTATGCCTACCTACTCCTTATTACCTCGGCATGAGAGGCCCATAGCACCATCGCTGATAATACAAAAATTGCAGCTCAGTTATATGAATGGAATGGTGTCAATAAGGGTCCCCTTTTGGAGCGTCAACTTACACGTTACCATGAAATCCGACTTAGTAGGATTCGCAAGCTCTCAAAGGCTTTTTCTTCAACTTTTGTGTCGATGAGGTGCTACATACGTATATCCGTGACCAAGGTATGGAAATGGGTTGAAGAAGGATTTGTTAAAGGAGGATAGATAACCCAGCAACAGAGAGTGCTATGGGACCAATGGAATGAATTCTTACTAGTGGAGGTTGGATTTTGAAAAAAAAAAAAAAAACGTTAGCAGCCATGCCGCATTACTGGAGCTGAGTTTTTAAGTGGAGCTTGTTTTGATTTACTAATAACCTTGCTTAACCGTTCATGACTACAGGCCACACCCAATACCAAATCTGAAAACCCGTACCCTATCCTTTCCAAAAACACTTAAGAAGTTGAATTTGGCACAAATGTAGTATTTCTTGCCATGAAATAAACATGTAAACACATATTTCTCAAATTACAACTATTTGAGGTCCTCAAATTATCTTCAAATCTTGATAATCCGCCATTTTGGATCCATTTTGACTCTATTTTAAGAGGTTATATTCTGGTCACAAACTAATCCTACACACAAAGTTTGACCATTCTAGGCCGATTTGGTGATGAGATATGGAAGATTCATGAAATTTCCTGCAGCAATTTCCCCTCCAAAAGCCGTTTTTTGCTCTAACTCCCCTCCAAAATCACTGAGGAAGCTAAAATCAAAATACGTTTGTCACTTGGGCTCATTTTATCATATGACACAGCAATAAAAAATTTTCGACCCCTCCTGTACCCCCACCACTATTTTAGGTTGATAACCCCGCCTTCCCCCTCCAACATCATGTATGGAAGTGAATTCGGGATATAGTATACAACTTATCCCCAATAACCATATGAATTCATATTAATTACATTTTTACCAACTTGAGGCTCCTCAAGCTCTACTCAAAATTTTGATAATCCGCCATTTTGATCCAAATTCAAGAGGTCATATTGTGGTCACCAACTAACCTCACACACAAAATTTGACCTCTTTAACTTGATTTGGTGGGAGATATGGAAGATTCAAGAAATTTCATGACTCAAAACTTCCTCAAAAAGTTTTTTGATCTAACTCCTCTCAATATGCACTTAAGAAGCTGAAATTTGGATATGTTAGTATCCGTGACTCACTCTTTCATATGAAATCAAAAACGAAAAATTTGAGCTATTTGCCCTTCTCCAGCCCCCTCAAAATTTGAGTGATCCGCCATTTTGAAATTTTCGAAAAAACAAAAAAATACTTTGCGCATTTTCAAGAAGAGTTCCTCACCGAATTTTGAGCGAATTTTATCCACACCGCCTGCGCAAGTGAGTGACACAAAAAACGCAATTTCTCAAAAACAGGTTTTTGCTAACTCTCTCAAAATGCACTTAGGAAGCTGAAATTTAAATATGTTGGTGTCCGTGACTCACTCTTTCATATGAGATCAAAAACGAAAAATTTGAGCTATTTGCCTCTTCTCCAGCCCCCTCAAAATTTGAGTGATCCGCCATTTTGAAATTTTTCGAAAAAACAAAAAAAGCACTTCTGCGCATTTTCAAGAAGAGTTCCTCACCAAATTTTGAGCGAATTTGAATACTCGCCGGCGCTACGCGTGGGGAAAAAAATATATATACCAAAAAGTTGGACATTTGCCAGATGATTACAAATGGTCTGAAATGCAAAGATTTGAAGACACCACCCTCCCCCGACCTTCCCTTCCCAAATCAGGTAGGCTGTAATAGCTATCGTTTTTATTAAAAACTCAGCTAAAAAAAAAGAAAGAAATGCTCAATTGCTCAAGCATTAAGTGATAATGAAAAGCGACAATGTTAGGAGTGAAGAGACGAGGTGTTTACATGATTATTTTAAAAGTACCATTTTTGCCCCCAAATGGAGGTATTTCCAAGAGGTAGATGCTTAAAGAGCTCTTTAAAGACCTCAGAAGTGGAACCAATGCTGGAAGAGACCTCCAGTTTTTTCTGTGATTTTTTTTCATCATTATATTTTTATTATTGAAGGAAAATAACTTGTTAGTTATTAGTATCCGCGGACAGAAGTGAAAGAATTTTCTGGTGGAGTGGAGGAATAAAAATGATAATATCCAATGTTTAGAGACAAGATGTTTTATGATTTTTGAAATAGGAAGATTATTCATTTCATCAGGTTTTTGATTTAAATAAAATTGATATTTGTGAGAACTATAGGGGAGGGGCCCAATTTTTTTTTTTGTAAGAGGGCAAACTGAAATCACACATGCTACCCTACTTCTCGTCACCAATATGTTCAACAATGAGCTGAAAAATAAGTGTTTTGAAAAATAATAAAAGAAGTCTTAATATACATATTAAAGTGTAGTAGTCGAAAAAAGACAACAAAAATGAAAAAAGTGTATATCTAAAAGTGATGTAAAATATTTTTATTATTTTTAAACGTTCAATAAGTAAGAAGAAAAAGAACAAAAGTACAAAGAAATCTTGTTAAATCGTCTGAAAAATCCAAAAATATCCGAAGAAATTGTCATCTTCTTTTTATAATATTATTATTCAATTCGCTTAGATTTTACGTTTAAATTTTCATCCAAGTATGTATTTACAAAAACATTACTTTGAGAGGGTTAAAAATCATTTTTGCTCATGACCCAATTGTACTTCTTGACAGCGGCATAACCTAAATCCAAGCCTGTCGATTTTATTCAACAAATTACCACCATTTCTTTGAGCTTCATTTTTGAATTAAACACGAAAGAAGAATGGAAGACCCACATCTATAAATTACACATCGTACGTTCTGTCACACAAGTGCCAATTCAAACCACCTCTGGTTAAGATTTTCGCTCCTTTTATGGATGAATTGACGACCTGCAGTCCATTCAAATTATGAATGCTGTTATGCTGTGACGTAATTCAGCGAAACCGCGATTTTGGCAATAATTAACGGTTTGAGTTTAGTCGAGTTTTTGATAAAAACGATAGCTATTACAGCCTGCCTTATTTGAAAAAAAGTGGTCGAGTGAGGTGAAGGTCTTCGTATTTTTGTTTAGAGAGTACAAAAAACCTCAATTAACTAATTAAGGCTCTCTTTACAGCGCTAATAAATAGCTTTAGCTTTTCATATACTCGTAGATAACAATTTACCTTTACTCTGAGATGCAATGTTTCAAAAATGAAGAACGAAACCCTCGCCCTCTGACCGCCGATTGTAGCTCGAACTGAAAATCCATCGTGTCATCATCACCACCAGCACACGTTGTATCGAGGGTCGTTTCTGTTCACGTATTTTTTTGAATACTCGAGTAAATTAGCCCTCTTTGTCAATACAACGAATTTGAGGAAAAAACCTTATGTCAATACTCAACCGTGGTCTCGTTATCGAAACGTAATCGCCGTTATCTACTTTTATTCGGATGACGCGAATTTCAGGACGTTAACAGAGGTGCAGATGCGACACTGCAGCACTATCGCGTATCTACAGGTGTGTTTACAATATCGATATGGTACTAGTTGCTTATTAATCGAATATTTATATTTGGAGCGATATCACATATACCAATGTATCATCGAAACTTCCAAAGGGTGCAAATGGATTTCCGCATTACATTCGGTGCCTGAGTAAAGACATAAGGCGACGAACCAACGACCTCCGTAATGACTGCTACGATTTTACAAACCACTGGATAGAGATTGCACGGGGTAAGAAAAAAAATTACCTCGGATGAATCACCTTAAACATCTTCACACCGCGTTATTGTCTCCGGACCGTATTAAATTCTCGGCAGGTATCTTCCGAGGTGCTTCGGATCGGTGGAGACGCGAAGAAGGGAATTTATGTTGCCACGCTGTCTCACCGAACGTTATTATATTTTCAATACGTTTCGGAAGAAGAAGATAACGCGCTGACCAACCTTTAGAAGTATTCCTCTATCTCGCTTCGCTTTTTTTTTATCTTTCTCTCTCTCTCTTTCTATATATACGCTTTTTTTAATACCTATACGTTTGGAATATGGGTATTTTTCACGGTCATTTCTGCACGATTCTTAAATTTAAGTGTAACAATAGGAAGCCCATTTTATACGGAGCATTTTCATTGAAAGCGAGTCTCGATGTTTGAACACCTGCGACAGCGAGCGCGTTTCATCGACGACTTAGGCCAACGAAAATTGTATATAATAATAACCGAGTGAATGAACTGATTTGGCGGCGGCTAGATGCCGCATGGTGGACGATGGACGAGCGCAGGTACAATGGTACGAATAGTCTGCACTCTGCACATGCAGTCTGCCCGAAATGCGAGTAATGATTTCTTGATGGCTCCGTCGATCAAATTGAATACTATAATGGAGGTCCGGGCCAGCCTCATTAGTGATTTCTTCCGAAACATCGTGGAAATTTAACGATTTTTAATTACATAGAAGAGGGCGGCTAGGAGGCGGGCCACAAAGATTTTTTTCATCCGCCATAATGTGGAACATATTATTCGTATATAGGTGCACGCACGTATTCGTGGAGGTATACTCTATGTAAGTAATTATTATTAAATCTTCGATTAGACACAAAGTATTTCTTTCGAGCGTTTCTTAATGACTCGTACATTGAGGGAAGTGGGTTCGATTCGTTGCTGTGTTCGACTATTAAATAATTTTTTGGGTTTGGTCATCGCCTGGTCGCAGTAAGACACAAACGCCCACTCCAGAAACTAATTATAATTTGTCGACGATCATGAATCTTGATCGTGTATCGTCTTGTACGGTATAATGTATCGACGTTCCTTCCGAGCGTATTCTGGAAAAGCTTCTGTTACTCGGAGCCGGAGGTGTACTTTCGTGTGTTTCTCGTAATCGTTGATCCATCCGAGAAACCATGGGTGGCAATTTATAGGCCCCTAGCGTGCTCGAGCTATATCACGAAAACGAAGCTGTGTTGCTCAGCTACACCCTTGATTCAGGGTTGGTACTTTGGTATTTAGTATGAAATTTTACTAAGGGGGCTTAACTTTTTCCGAAAGAGGCTCAGCCCCTGGCTCATTGAAAACTAGTTTACTTGGATTTTACTAAAAAAAAAAAAACTGTTTTCGGTTAATAATTTTTTCTTGTCATCAATTTACTCCATGTACAATGCACAAAAAATTATGGTTTGAAGGATTAATATTCAGCTTGAAGAATCAAAGTATAAAATAGATTTTGTAGGATCTTGAGTATTTCAAAATATTTCCTACTTTAGTAAAATTATTCTCTGGAACGATTCAGTACGTAACTTCAATTTAAGAAAAATAAATGCCTTCTACCTTCATCTATGATATTCCTTTGGCAAGCTGGTATACTTAAAGCATTCGATTAATACCTTCGACCATATCTAACTTAAATACGTAGTTTAAAACAGGGGCGTAACTAAGGGGGGATGGGGGGAGCTTTCCCCAGGTGATTTGAAAAGTTGGGAAATTTATAATTGTTCAACGTTGGAATTAGGAACTTGGAATTCCTTTTGGGAAAATAAGAACTCGAATAAATTCGAACTGATGTCAACTTATATCATGTATAGCACACAACCAGAGACGTAGCCCCCTTGACTTTTGTAAAGTTGGTAAATTTGGAGTTTTAGCGTAGCAGTATTATTACAACTATTTTAAAAATTTTGAAGACTAAAAAAAAAAAAAAAAAAAAAGGTCAACAGTTGGGAAAATTTCATGATTGGCAATTTTTTGGATTTCTTCCCCCCCCCCCTGAAGAATGTCTTCGTTACGCCCCTGGTTTAAAATGAAAAAAAAACAAATTTATACACAATTTCAAAGCTAAAGAGATTGGCCCTTGCGCTGTAGTTGATTTTCAACCGTTTTAGCAGCGCATTGTGCTCGCATTGCCTTCTGTCCAGCGTCCACCAGCGTCCACCTTGCTCTTATTATTATTTTGGACAATTTAACAACGATTACTTACTTACTTACTTACTTATCTTCATTAACATGCCATGTACTGCAACAAAGGCTAGAGTTTGTAAATAAGTAAAGTATGATTAAAAAAATTTATTATGTATATATTTCTTGAGGTATTGATTTTTTTTTACATATAATTTTCAAATTTTCTCCACTTTTATGTAGTTACTGTGGTAACGCTGACAATGCAGTTTCAAACGACTTGCTTTTTTGAATTATAATGATTACAAAATTAAAATTTTATCATCAAATGTGAAATTAAATAACATTCCCAATCTATTTTCACCCCCCGCCCCTCTCACCCCCCCAAAAAATCATGGGGGTAATCCTTATTCATTTACACTAGGTATTATCGATTTTTCATTTTTTACAACCAACAATAAAATTATTATTTTTTTAATTTTTTCTTTTTTTTTTTAATTATAGAAAAATAAGCCACTATTGTTGATCAGAGATTCATGAACTTCTTATTGAAAATTTTAATTTTTTTCAATTTTTTTTTTAAATAAAAATTGAAATTTTTTCAATTTTTTCAATTCTCAACCCGCAGAACATTTTGCTCTTCCAAAGTAATTATTCAAAAAATCTATCGAGGAGTTAACATTTTTTTCAAAATTTTCATCTTTTGAAGTTCTTAATCGTTTACAATAAATTTAATGTCAGAATTCTGACCAACATAATATACCTATTTTTTTTATTCGTAATTTTTTTTTTCACAAAGATTAGGGAAGTAATGTACTTCAATAACATGTTAAATATACTATTATTTCAACGCATCAAGTTATGACATTGTCAAAAATCATGCATTGTGAGCCATAAGAGCCCCGAACTGTGAGGCTCGAGGCTACAGCACCCTTAGCCCCTTCTTTAATACGGGCCTGTTCATGTCTGAAATGAAAACCAAGAGGATAGGGGATAGTGTGGTGTATTTGAAATTTGAATTGTCAGAGATTATGAACTGTGTGAAACACTGAATAATACATTTGAGGATTTAATTAGCATTGATATTTAGTATTTTTTTCATATTTTTATTTTTATTTTTTCATTTAAAAATTTTGGATTTTTCAATATTTTTTCATTTTTATAGCAGAAATACGTAATATCGAAAACTTGAAAGTGTAGTTTTAAAATTTACGATTTTTTTTAATTTTATTTTCGGGGCTAGAATTTTTATGATTTTTTTCATACGTAAAAGGTGGGGTAAGAGGAGAAGCGACTTTCTTCACCTTGTACTAGTAAAGGTGACAATAATTCAAACTAGGAACACCGAAAAAAGGCAATTTGCCACCCGTGCGAGTGCGAGAAACCCCTTCGGTCTTCGCCGTCGGTTATTATTCGCCGTTCGCTTGGGCCACAAAAGAAACGAAGATGATAGGGCGACGATAGCGAAAGCTCGGTCCGCTATTATTAGACGATGATCTACGCACCTGGAATTTATCAATAATATATCGAATTTTACCACCCGAAGTTATCCAATTTACCGACATAATCGAACGTGGACATTTATCGACGATGAATCTTCATCAGCGGGCTAACCAGTCCGTTGAAAATAATTACATCGAAGCCATATGTTTTCGACGACGGTAATAAGTCTCACAATCGAGCGAACCCTTTCCCCAGTGCACAGTTTTTTTTTACGCGTACGAGAAAAAAAATAATAATTTTTACGACATTCTCTCGGCAATACGCGTTCGAAAATATGTTGTGACAAGATGCCAATAAAGATCCAGTTTTACGATTAAATGTTACAGAAAATTGACAAATTTTATGGCCTCAAAGGGTGCACCGAAATAAAACGAAGAGCGAAAAAAACCGCCGCTTCAAATACAACCGGGGCCTAGGGTGGTAGCGGCGAAAAACCCTTTTCTCGACGAGTACGCGTTATTGTTTTGTTTGGCTTTTTTTTTCGTGTAAGTTTTTATGATATGCGCGATACTCTCTCGGCGTTTTGTATTCTTTGATGAAATTTTATAGACCGTGATATACTGATATCGCGGTCCGGGGTTACGAAAGCGCACGAAAAAAAGTAATTTCGTATTTTCGCGCTTTATTTACTTTACTTGCGCTTAAGTGATGGGTCGCACCTCTTCCAAATTGGAGGCGATTTTTTGCCTAATTAATCGAGCAGGGTATGTTTGCAAATGATTTGCATACTCTGCGATGCTTTCGGAGAAAACGTTGAGCAAATATTGCCGCGGCTAATGGTCGCTGTTTTTTTTTTTTTTTTTTTGTTTTTTTGGCCATCTTACCAACTGTAACTTATACGCCTCGTAAGCGAAATACGCGCAACGATAATTTATTGCGATGGCAAGACAAGAGGCGGAGATATCTCGCGATGTGTACACATGCTCTGGCTATTGGTGGATAGTACGTTAACGTTATTCTTTTTATTTATTTTTTTTCGTTTACCGGCTTCGAAAAAATGGTAAATTTTTAAGGCCACATAGTCGTTCCGCTATTACTGTATAATTTACGTGTATCTCGAACCGTTGGTTCTTCAATGATGCTATAATTTTGCGTCTAATTTACGAGCCGAGTGGACGACTTTTTCAAGCTAAGATCATGAAAAAATATCTGATCGATGGAAATATTTCAGACGTCGAATTCATTTCATTTTTTTTCATTAAATGATTTGCTTGAGAGTTGAATTTTTTTTTTCGGCATTCCTTCGCGTTCGAGAGGTTTTATTAATTTGATGCATTGGTATTGAACACAGTTGAATTTCTAATACGCAGTATTCAAAAATAAAAAAATAATAATTCGCTGGGTTTACTTGAAGCTACTTTCCGCAAAATATAATTGAAAAATTAGAACATAACCAACTTTTATAAAAATATATTTACAGTCGATCAATTCATATTGCGTGTAAAGAAAAATTATTGGCAAATTCATGAACACTGTGCCTACAATGACTGAATAAACAAAAATAAAAATTATTCAAAAATTAACGCGAAAAAAATTAGTATATATATACACCACGTGACTACTCTTGATTCGAGCACCCCAAGTGCAAAAAATCTTTCCTTCATAAAAATGAATTACATATTTCAATGATATTAGCAAGAATAAATGGCATAGGTAAATAAAGTTTATTTAATTTTTGAAAGTATCAACGAGTGAAATGCAAAATTTTAATTTTACTTTCGTTGTCAAAAATATACATTATGAATTGACCTTTTAGCTAATTTTCTCGCTTGGGTGCTCGAATCAAGTAGTCACCCGGTATGAATATTATTAAAATTATTTTTCTGGCTGAATGAATTGGAATACAAAAATTCTCTCTTTCTTTTTTTTTTTGTCTAAATCATTATTAAGCAGCATTGAAATAAAAAATGAATCGAAGTTTGAATTGGTTTTTTCGTGGGACCGGTGAGACTCAGAATTGTCTCAGGGACAAAAATATTTTTTGGCGCCTGTACTTTTCATTTTTCTTTTTGTCCAACGTAAATGTGGAAAAAATTGAAAAAAATTAAATTAGAAATGTGGAAAGATTTAATATCCAAAATTTCGATCTCTGAGCGCTCTCAGGAACTCGGGCATCGAGAAAATCTGCTTCTTTTATTCAAATTTTTCAGGTTAAATCAAACACCATAACTATATGTGCTTTCAAATTTCATATGTATTTTACAATTTTATGGTATTACTTACCTAAATATTTAGGTGCTTCTTCCGTTAAGTTGTGGTATACTACTCCAAAAACCAGAAGAAACTGAGAAAAGAGTTATTTAGGAATGATGGAGGAGAACAAAAAGGCTACTCTTTACCATGATTATTGAACCATGTATCTTTACCCCAACTCCCTTTAACGAACAAAAATGTTATTTCGTATTGAAACATGAATAATATCATTTTGAAGCAAAGTTGTGGCAATCTGAATACTCGTGTGAGGTAAAAATCGGGTATATTTTATCTCCTGCATTAATCCTAAAAAAGTTTAAAATCAAGCTTGCTCAATAGGTGTAGATTTTAATCGTATGTTCGTATCATCGGTTTAGTGAAAATGGAGAAGTTCAAGGGAAAGTGGTGATTTTTAAGAAGTGGAATGAGATACAAATTTCATTTTTTTTTTTTTTTTTTTTTTTTTTTTGTTGAAGCTTTAAGTGGTAACGAAAGAGTACAGTAATGCTACAAGATGAGGCGACTTACGAATTATTCATCCTTAAAGATACGCAATGAATATAAAATTTAATGCTCTTTCAAAAAAAAAATTTCACCTGTTTAAATTTTCAAACAACTGCTGGTGAAAATTTTTTCAGTGTTTAAACGATAAAATGCAACTTATGAATGCAAAAAAAAAAATACAAATTATCGAAAAATTCATTTTATTGTTTTTCGTATTTTTTCGTGTAGTGGTGAGCCCCCGTAACTTTTTAGTGCAAATTCTTTAAGAGGAACTGAGCTCCCCGAGCCCCCCATGGTGACAGAGCTGGTTTCGGAATTTTAAAGCAATTATAATAATAATAATAAAAATGTCGAATGATTTTTATTAAATTTTTTTCTTCATTGAATAAAATATTTAGAGAGAAGAAATACAAAATTAAAAATGAATTTTTAGTAGAACAAAAAATGAATTAAAATCAACGTACGAATCCAATTCTAATTCTATTTTAACGACTTCTTTCTGAAAACATTTTTGCAGCTAAGTAACCAAAACCGACCCATTTAAACTTCTTCACACTTTGCATTTCATAATGACGTAGGCGGAGATATTTTCGCTTGCATGTTAGATAAAAATTTATATACATCGCTTCCTAATCACACTCGCAATTTCGATAGCAATAATTTGTACTTTTAGTCTTATGACAGTTTATCTCTTGATGCCCAATGCCGCACTTAGCAATAGGCTAACTAGGCTATAGCCTAGGGCGGCAAATTTTAGGGGCCGCAGATTTTGACATATACTTAAATTGAGATCATTTAAAATTAAAACAAATTCAACAATTCTACAATCCTTCATTAAAATTAAAAAAAAATCAGCATTATACAGTGCGGAAAAAATACAAACACTTACCCACCAAACAGAATAAATTCTTGTTAATGTTTAGGTATAACATGCACAAATTGTTGACCGCCGAACATCATGTATTTAAATTTTCAAAAACAAATTACTGGTCACCAAAAAAAGCTAAAATAAATTTTTTTTGGAAGAATGTTTCTTGGGGGGGAGGGGGGCAAACAAAAGTTAGCCTATGGGCGGCAAAAACTTAAATACGGCACTGTTGATGCCTTGATCCTCGGACGTTAACTATAATATCTGGATATTTGGCTCGGCTTTAGCCTCCCCCCCCTCCGGTAACGATATGCTTCCAATTTTATTTATGCATTTTCTCAGACACAATGGCTAATTTAGGCTACTAAAAGGTCGTTATTTGCTACATTCGTAGTACAGTCAACTGATCATGATGAGTTGAGGTAGTAGTGGCTTGTATTCGTATTTCAGTACCATTTCATTAGCACGCAGCCAAATATCCAGTTATTACAATTGACGTCAGTGTCTTGATCATTTCATGTGAGTTTTTTTTTTTTTTTTAATTTCTACCATCAGAGGTCAGCCATATTGCTTTTTAAAGTCCAAATCAATTTGGCCAAAAATAACTTCTTTGAAATGCTCTCATTCTTGAAGAATTAATTGTTAATCTAATTCCCAGTGAGTTTGAGGATTGAGATTTTTTTTCACATTTTTTGGAGTCATTTGACCATTATTATGTTGGTCACTCTGAGACTTGAAAAAACAAACAGAATTAGAAGTACCTCTCCTATCAGAAAATAGCCTTGATTCGTTAAAATAATTGCTTGAAAAAAAAAAAACACCAAAGAGTAGTTGAATGTTATGAAGCCGGCTATTTTGTTCATATTGCTTGGATTTGCTTTTCTTTGCATTTGTTCATGTTTTGGTTGTTTGTGTATATTAAGATCGTATTAAGATGACTCTCTGAAAACCTTCAGATACATATCCTAGTGCCAAAAATTTCGACGATTTCAATAATACGGTTTTAAGGTTTTATCGATAGCTGCTACAGCGTAAGATATCTGAAAGGAGAGAGTGGGAAAGGGGGAAACGAGAAAGTCTTGACATCTTTGTCATACTGCATAATCTGATAATATTTATTTCACAATTTTACATGTTACGCATATCTCGTCCCAAAAAACAATCCATGCTGTTTAACAATTTGATTCATTAAGCTCATATTTAGAAATGAGAGACTAAGTCGATGGAGGGAAAATAACCACATATACGACACATATTAATACGGATACGAACGTATAGTACATCTACAACGTATACACGTTACAGCGGAAGTACGAGTACTTAAAATATGATTTAAATCTGGCGAAGGGAACGCGAGTCGACTCCATTTCTCATACAGTTATTGCTGATGTGTGCACTATACTAGGTGGAACTGCGGCAACGACGGCGTGTAATTTTTATTAATTCTCGCGCCTCGAGTGGTAACCATTAAATAGATTTCTTACTTTCTACGATATTGTCTGGGTGAGCGTTTTGACGAGGCGCATTCGACCAATAAACGGTCGCTTAAATATGAGACGGCGTTAATTAAAAATCCACCCCGAGCGGGAGCCTTTATAATAACGGTCGTCGATAATTTCTGCTTTTTTTCAATTGGAGCGGCTATCGCGACCGTTACACCCTTATGAACGCACGCGAACAAAAATGCAATTGACAGCCGGCGGTGGGCTTTATCAAAGTATAAAGAAATTATAGAGGGATGTGACGACTGCGGTATATTACACTTATTATAGATAATGGCTAAAAAGCATATGCCACTAGGAGGCGAGGCGGCTACGGAACTGTGCAATATGATATTAGAGTGTACGATATACGTGTACAGGGCACGCGGTCATTAAAACGTCGTATGAACTTTTTAAGGTACGTATTAACTGGGAGTTGACGTCGGTGTAATTTTCATTTATAAGCTGTTATTTGGCTATCAACCCCAGTCGTCGATATTACAAATTACCTACGTACTGGTCGAACTGTGTGCGCTGAAAAATGTAAATAACAAAAGATTCGACGATTTGTATGACTGCGGTTGGTGGCACGTTCGTTTGAAAATATTTGACGAAAAAAAAACAAAACAAAACAATGAAAATTTCAACTAATTTGGTAACAATACGGCGAGTGTGGTTTTGCAGCTCCCCTGAAGAAAAAACAGATCGCTATAACAGCGGGGTTTTGATTGAATGACAAATGGGTATAAATTATAGGAAATCGTACACCGTTGCGGTCAACCGATACGAATGGTCGTCGCGGCGCGCCTTCCGCTCTGCATCGTGTTCATTATTTTTGAGTCCCCCTGGACCTCGCGTCCGGCTCTCTAGCCCTATTTTATAGGTAACTTTACTCTAATTTTCATAATTTCCGTGACTCGTAATAAGATATAGTTACGAGTTTTCGTACACTCGAGAGTTGAGACTTGATATCCGCAAGTGCTTCGTTTGAGCACGAGTTCACAATTACTAATCGCGTCGCCCTAATGGAGATTATTTTCGTGATGTATGACTGCAGGTAAATTATTATTCACGCTTCGCTACAACTATTCATTATGTCGAATTCGTAACGCAGAGGAGGTATATGTTTTTTCTTTTGCTCAAATTCGTGTTCGTCATTTTCGAATACACGTATTCGTGTTTATTTCCGAACTATTCCGTAAGCTGGGAGCGGTGGTGACTCGGAATGCGCGAAGCAATTTTTTTTTAATCATGGGTTTTCAAAATTTACAAAGTTGAGTGAACGTGTTGGCCGTACTAAACGTTACGTCAATGCTCAGAGGGATTAGTTAAAGAGATGATTGATGTGAGAAGTAATAGTTTGGTTTTCTCGATTTTTTTTTTTTGAGACATTGTTTAATTCGAGAGAAAATATTACGCTATACATAGAATTCAAAATTTACGTTTCATTAGCGCTCGTTGGTGTTGGTATCAATTTGGTTAATGCTCACCTACAAGAGAAAGTATAGAATGGAAGACCAAGGAAATTTCAACCTCCAACTCCACACTCGGGAGGCATTCTATATCTTCTTTCCACAGTAATAACACCAGCCGCTATGACATATTAATGAAATTGAGTTTTTAATTGGAGCTTGTTCAAATTTACAAATAACGTTGCTTCCCCTTCATGCCTACAGGCCACCTTAAAACCAAATCTGAAACCCTGTACTTATCTCTTCAAAAACCACTTAGGAAGTTAAATTTAGAACAAAATGTAGTATTTCTTGTCATGCAATAATCATACGAACTTAATTTTTTTAAATCATAGCTACTTGAGTCTCCTCAAATTATCCTCAAATTTTGATAATCCGCCATTTTGGATTCATTTTGACACGAATTCAAGAAATCATATTTTGGTCGCCATATGGAGAATTCGAAATTTCCTGTAGCAATACTCTCCCCTCCCCCCCAAAAAAATTTGCTTTTGCTTTACCACCCCTCCAAATTCACTTAGGAAGCTAAAATTGGAATAGGTTAATCACTTGAGTACATTTTATCATATAATACCGCAATCAAAAATTTTCGAACTTTCGTGTACCTCCACAACATGTTGAGATCGAGAACCCCACTTTCTATTCACTTTCAGTATCATGTGTGAAGGCGAATTTGGGATATATTATATTTCTTATCACCAGCAATCATATGAGTTCATATTATTACATTTTTATCAATTTGAGGCTCCTCAGGCTCTACTCAAATTTTGATAATCCGTCATTTTGGATTCATTTTGATACAAATTCAAGAAATCATATTTTGGTCGCCAGTGAACCCCACATACAAAGTTTTACTTTTCTAAGTTGATTTGGCGAGGATATATGGAGAATTCAAGAAATTTCATGGCTCAAAACGTCCTCAAAAACTGTTTTTTGCTCTACTTCCCTTTCAAATGCACTTAGAAAGTTGAAATTTAGATATTTCGGTGTCCGTGACTCACTCTTTGATATGAGGCCAAGAACAAAAATTTTCAACTATTTGCTGCCTCTCCAGCTCTCCTCAAAGTTTGAGATTGATCCTCCATTTTGAGGTGTATCGAAAAAAAAAAAACTTTTTCGAATTTCACGAATATACAGCGACCTGTATTTTCCAAAAACTTCAACATTTTCCAGATGATTACAAATGGTCCGAAATACAAAGATTTGAAGACTTCATCCTCCCCTCTCCTCTTTCCCTAATGAAGTAGGCTGTAATAGCTATGATTTTTATTAAAAACTCGGCTAATGATACCAACTGTAAGAAGCACTAACGAAGTGCTAATGATGGGCTCAATTTTGATCCTCAGTTTCATGCTTGGGGGGGGGGGAGATTGAGCTATGATGGATTTTGCTTTTAAATGTTGTACTGAATTTTTGGATTATGGTAAACTACCTAGTAGTGGACATTTAAAGATTTTTTCCATTTGAATTTGAATAAAATTTTATTTATAAAGACATAAAAATTTAGAGTGCGTATAGTTTTCTATTTGAAAACAATTCTTTTATTTTTCTCTTACAGCAGTAGATATCTCTAAAGAGATTTGACTAGCACTATTGCAGTCACATCCATTCTTCAGAAAGTCTCAAGAAATGCACTAATGTAAAAATTGTTGATCAAGAAAATTTCCATTTATTCTTTTTTTTTTTACAACGAATTTGGTCAGTGAGATGTATAATATTTGAAGCGTGCCTCGAATATTCTGGGAGTGTCCAACAGTACGGATCAAAAATCAGTAAAAATTTCTAAAAAATCACCATTCGCCTAAAAAGTTGAAATCGTCGAATATCTAAAGGGTTCTGAATTTTTCTGTCCGAAATTCCATTGTATGTATAAATTTAAATTTGAAAAGTGAAAACCCAAGTAACTTGAAAATTTTGATGGGATCTCAGAACATTTTATATCGAACTTCTGAAAATTTGAGCATTCTCTCTGAGAAGCTAAAACCCTATATAAATTTGATCAATTAAATATTTTTTGTAGTAATCGAGTTTTTAGGTGCTCAAGAAATTTCGATAAAATTAGTTTCTAGAAGACATTTTGGTCTATGGATTGTAAACTATTCCGCAATGAACTGGCACCACTGAGGTACCCCCTCTTCCCTCCTGAATAACGAGCTAATGCAACCTCAAATTGTGCACTCATATTTGTTCATAATCACAATAGCATGTACAACGTGATCATCTTCTTCACAAAGAACACTTCCTAATTTCGATAGCTGTAAAAATCGGCTTGCCGTGTAGTTGTAACGCGAACAAATTTATCTACACTACACTCGCATCGGAGAGAAAAGAAGGAAACCAACGCCTCGAAATTCGAATAGCTGTTGACCGGATGATCGAAATATTGACGATACCACAACCCTTCTTATCAGGCGTCAACGCATCCTCTCCTGCAGAGATAACTCGACGAACGTGCATGCTATAGATGGTCGTCGCATCACTCACCCTAATGCATTCCAGACGCCACGCCGTCGATCTGGATGTGTCGTACGATGCGATCATCGTCGTTTTCGTGTGGAAAAATGTTACATCCGATATATTAAGCCTACCTTATGATTTCACGATTTACCACAATCGACGCCGAAGTGGTGTAATGGTGGATGCGGTAGCTACACTCGAAACGCTCATCTCGAGATAATTGGCGCGTCTTGTTCGGCCACTTATCGTGACTACGCTGGAACACAATTCCCAACATTTTTTGCCGAGTGCCTTTTGTTTCGCCGTTGTTCGAGCTAATTACCTAGTTAACCTAGTACCTGTAATAATATAAATGAACAATGCAGTCGCGTTTATTTATTCTTTCTTTCTTTCTTTACACGATTAACGAGACGAAGTGGCAATGCAACCTCAACGTGAAAACCAGTCAACTCGAAATAGTCTGCGGCAGGTCTTTCACACCGAAAGCGAAGGCGTTATAACGAGCGAACGTCTGATATAAAATTTCTAAATTGCCGAGTTAAACTAGCCCACGTGGGATGGAGCCTGCACAAAGCGACCTACGTATCGTTCCAAATTTGGTATACGAAGGTAAGATGTCGGCGACGCGACGATACGTGGGTCGAATTTCGTTGGCTTTTTCAAAGTCATCGTCGACCATACACCTACTACGGATCGGGCCGAGTGGTGAGTAAAATTCGGCGAGGACGGAAATCGCGGATCATCGGACGAGTCGCAGTCGGCTCTGCTCGAAATGGGAAAGTAATTACCGTGGTTTTCGATTTCGGCTTTCCATCACAAAGACAAGCCGATACAGTAAGGGCAAATTATACGTCGCGTGAGAAACGCAGACGGTGGATGTTGGTAACTTGGTATCCGTAATGCGGTAGTCGTCGGTGGTTAGCAGATGAAAGGATGCGGAAAATTATTAAGACGAGAATGAAGAATCACTGAAACGGTCGAAGACGTCGCGTCATCGTGTTCAGATGAATTTTGTTATTCTTCCAAGTGGCAACCAAATAGTCTAAATTAGTTCGTTAGGAGTACCTATTGGAGTTTTGAAAATATATTTTAACAATACGAATAGAAGAAGCTGTGAGATAGTTCGCGACCATCTTGGCGATTCTTGCAAATCATATATCACGAGGTGTAGGTCTCCGGAGTGTTCTATCTTTTTAAAGTTGAAAAGAGGAGAGAAAAATCTGGTAAATATTATTCTTGAAAGGCAAAAATCAAAATGGGACGTTGTAGTCCGATGATTCGATTTCGATGAATTTGTAATATGTTGTTTACTCTTATTTTGGGTTATGAGGATTCATAGAGATTACTCCAAAGAACTAGAAGATCTCTTTAAGTGCTTACATACTGTACAAGTGTACATACATAATTTTTTTAATGAAATGAGATTTTCAAGGAATGCATGCATGTATTATTATTCGGTATTTTTAGTTGAATTTTTAATTGAAAACTATGACTATTGCAATCTAGCTAATCTGGGAAGAAGAGGTGGCGGAAAGAGGACTACCAAATCTTCGCGTTTCAAACCATCTGTAATCATAAAGTAACGTGTAAAGTTTTGGTTAGCATTTTATTTCCCTCCCTCCCCCACATGTAGCACTAGAGGGTGTGGATGAAAAGAGTTGAAAATTTGTTGAGAGATTTTACATGAAAATACGTAAAATCACTTTTTGTTTTTTTGATTCATACACTTCAAAATCATGGTCACTGAGATATTGAAATAGGCTAGAGGGGGCAATCATCTAAAACTTTTTGTCGCGATCATATGAGTGAGTGAGTCGGAGACAGCAACAGTTGAACCAAAAAAAAGGCTTTTTGAGGACTTTTTGGGTTATGGAATTTCTAGAATCTTCCATATCTCCTCACCAAAGCAACCTAGAAAGTTCAAACGTCAAATTTAGGGTTATATAGCGCGCTCTTCGAAACTAGACCCTCCTGATAAGCACTTTGTTGCCATATTTATTACTAATAATTGTGGAGATAAAAGTATGGTAGCCATATGCTTTCTGGTTAAAAAAAATGTAATTGTTTAAGAAAGTGCGAAATCGTTCTTTTTTTCAGCTAACACGTAATTACTAAAATGAATGATGAGCGAACCTCTGACGCAAATCGAAATTTGATTTCATAAAATGGCTGGTTAATTTGAAGAGATTTGGCAACGTTTTTTTTATAAATGCAAAAATTTAATTTTTTGTGTATAAACATAAGGGTCTAGTTTACTGGGCCGCACTATAGTTGAGTAGCAGAACATGACCTTTTTCATTTGGATCAAAATGAATACAAAATGGCAGTTGTGAAAATTTGAGAAAAGTCTCAACTAGGGACGAGACGTGAATCATTTTCTGAATACACTTTCACAGGCGATGTTGGAAGGGGAAAAATTATTGATTTCAAAATTATATTGGGGTGAACGAAAGGTCAAAAATTTCCAATTATGATTTCACAAGAGGAAACAAGCCCAAGTGACAAATGCATTCAAATTTCAGATTGCTAAGTGGAAATGAAGGAAAGCTAAAAAGAAAACCAGATTTTGGAGAGGGAACCACATAAAGAAATACCATGAATTTAGTTTACTTCTTCACCAAATGCAGTTGGTGAATGGAAATGTTGTACGTAGGATTTGTTAAGGACTAAAATATAACCCTTTGAATTTGAATCAAAGTGGATCCAGAATAGATTTAAAATGTGGATGGTCAAAATTTGAGGGAGGTTTGAAGGACCTCAACTCTAAAAATATGGACTCATGTTATTCTTGTGGACAAGAGACACTACATACATGAGGTTCCTCAAGTTGTCCTCAAATTTTTGCGATACGCCATTTTGAATCCACTTTTACCAGGGACGTACCGAAAGGGGGGAGGGGGGAGCTTCCCCCTTGGCTTTTGGAAAGTTGGTAAATTTTGAGTTTTAGCGTAAAGTTGGTAAACTTGAACACTTGCACAGTATTATTACAGCTATTTTTACATTTTTTGACGACTAACAAGACATTGACATCTTATTTATTTTCGTGGAGCAAAAAAAAAAAAAAAAAAGTCAACAGTTGGTAAAATTTCATGGTATTAGTTGGCAATTTTTGGTTTTCTCCCCCCCCCCCCGAAGAATGTCCTCGGTACGCCCCTGACTTTGACTAAAAGTTAAGAAATCATATTCCGGTCACCAACTAACCATACATAAAACGTTTAACTTCTATAGGCTGATTTAGCGAGGAGATATGAGGAGA
The DNA here is from genome assembly GCA_009761765.1 of Phenacoccus solenopsis. NCBI lineage: Eukaryota > Metazoa > Arthropoda > Insecta > Hemiptera > Pseudococcidae > Phenacoccus > Phenacoccus solenopsis. Next base: position 14,610 of record VFXL01000253.1, on the reverse strand, counting down.
TATAGAAGATTCAAGAAATTTTATGACTTAAAACATCTTTTTCAAAAAAAAAAAAAAAGTTTTTTCGCTCTAATTCCCCTCCAAATGCACTTAATAGTAGAAGTTTTTGAACTCTGCATTGGTTATAGCACGTGGACATGAAGAGGTTAATTACATTATTCAAAATTTTGGTAAGCTTCAATTTAAAAAAATTGTCCTCTGTGTCGTCTGTAATGTTCCTTTATTTGAAATGGAAGGGTTTGAATTAAGTTTCAGTGGAGTTAAGGCTTCAAAAGAATAAAGTTTTCGAAAAATCACTATTTCTATTCCGCTTCTACAAAAACGAAGGAAACCTAGAACAGAATGCAAAAAATACACTTTGAAATCCCAAATCTGAATTTATAATTTTTATTGGAATACAGACAGTATTATGACTCATTTTAGGGTGCGTGTCGTTTCCATACAGAAAAATATATTATCTTTTCACGTTTTAAGAGCGTCAGTCGTCACCCTTTCCTTCCTTCCTTCAAAAAATGTTTATTTTGTCTAGAAAAAACATCCCGAAAAAATATGAGTACGTAATTTTTATTTACTTTCAAGGGTAATGGAAGTGTGAAGTTTTTTCGAGAAAATACATATCTTGCCGTATTGTGTCATGTATCATTTTCCTCACTCATACAGTCATATTTCACGATTTAACAGCATTCTAATAGGTATTCAAGAAACTGAGCTCATGGGACAACGAAAAATTGATATTTCGATTTTTTGGGGCTTTTGGAAAATAAAATATAACTTTTAATTGTAGAAAATTTCAATTTTATTTTAAAATAATTTTTGTAAAATGTTCAAACTTCGACTTGAATGTATGAAAAATGAATATTAACCTCGAGAGATGAAATTTTTGAGGCATTAATCGAAATCACTGGAAAACTCTTTTTACCAAGCTTTTTTGAATTTCAAATAAGAAAAAAACATTTGTTATTGATCATACCCACGTATGATTGTGGGTTGCATTCACTTCCCACAAGTTTCAGGTTAAAATACTCATTCTTCAGCAATATCGATACGCTGTTTATTTTATTTAATTTTTTCATCTTTCATCGCAAAAATTGAACCAAGCCCACTGTAGAGTTCAAGAGATATACATATGACAATGATAGATTTTCGCATGATTCCCTCACCCTTATTTTATCAACGGATTCGCGTAATTTTTTATAGCATTTTTAAATAATACGCAAGTACAGAAGGCGAGCGTACGTGGCGTGGAACCGACAATAGCAAGGTTATATTCGATGTAGATATCGAATTTTCATTTAGACGCGTACTCTTATAATTGAGAACCCATAGCGCCTTTGTTAAGACACAACTCTTTATCAATTTAATTAGTAGAGAGATATTTCGGGGTCGGCTGTTCACCGCGACGTAACGTACTGCATGATAATAATAATAATGCGTGTATATAAAAATAAAAAAGAAAACACGATAATATTTTCGCAGTGTGCCGCAGCGAGGGGGTAAAGAAGCTATATATAAGGATTGTTATCAGTAGATATGGTACTTGTTGGTTGCGGCGAGAGGGAGAATTAATATTCTAAGCGCGGAGTGGCAATATCGAAACGAATTAACATATTCGGTTATAAATAATAATTTTATTTTCCATTATCGATGAAACAATGAATAATAATAGTTTTTACAGATAAAAAACCGGATTTCATTGTGGACGCGAAATGAATGGAGCAGCGGGATGCCTAATTTCGGACGATGTCCATTTAGACATTTACGTGTATGTACTCCTGTGTAAAGGGTGCGTTTATCTGTTTAGGGTGAAATGTGAAGTATACGTTGGATAAATATGCCACAAACTGCTCGTATATTTTACTGGGTACCTATACCTATACATATATGAAATTAAATATGTACGAGAATCGCGGCAAAGAGCTTTATAACGATTTGATGGGATCTCGCGAGCCTCGGAAGTTGTCTAGATAGTATATATCAGCGTGGCCACATATATATACGTATGATACGTAGTAATTTGAATACGTGTATAGAACCGATGTGAAAAGGTATCAAAGGATTATGATGGCAGATAACGCGTTTTACGTTGAAATAATTTAATTAATCCTTTCTGCCTTTTCGTTTCGTTTAGCAATTATTAGCCTATCTGCAGATTATCGAAGTGAAAAAAAAAAATTGTAAGGAATGATAATGAATCATTAGAGTTGAGTTTTAATGAAGGTTTGCTCACACTTGTAAATAATGACGTTAATCTTCCAACACTAACAACCCATGCTGAAGTAAAAAACCCCCATTTCTCCTCTCCAAAACCATTTGAGAAGCTGAATTTAGTATGTATTCTCAATGAATTGGAGCCATGTGAGATCACTCATATATGATAAATTTTGGTTCATCTTCTGCTGGTTGTTGAAGAACGTGTGCTAAAAAATTCAATCCTTGAATTTAGAACAAAATATGTACGTTGCATTTCTTGCCATGCAATAGTCATATGAACAGTATGAACACTTGTTTTTCAAATTATAACACTTAAGGCTCTTCCAATTCTTCTTAAATTTTTACAACCAGCCATTTTGGATTCATTTTGAGCCAAATTTAAGAGGTCATATTTTAATCATCAACTAACCTTACGTACGAAGTTTGCTTTTTTTAGGTCGATGTGGATGTGGTGAGGATATATGGAAGGCTCATAAAATTTCCTGCAGCAATTTCCCCTCCAAAACTGTTTTTCGCTTTAACTCGTCTCGAATGACTTGGGAAGTTGAAATTTGGATATGTTGGTGTCAGTGATTGACTTTTTCATATGAGATCAAAAACTAAAATTTCAAGCTATTTGCTGCATGTCCAGCTCCCCTCAAAATCTAAATGATGCGCCATTTTGATGTGTATCGAAAAAATAAAAAAGCGCCTTTTTTGCATTTTTAAGAAAAATTTTTCACCATTTGGGTCTCTCCTGATAAGATAGTGAAAACGGCCCTTGACCCAAATTCGGTCACAAGTGGTCCTAAATGTTGCCCTCGATGAAAAAACTCCTCAAAAAAATTTTGACCCTCCTCCCCACCCTTTCCTGAGAAATCGACTCCCATATGTCGAAAATTCAATATTTTTTAACTCTGAATGGGATGGATGAAAAATTTTTAAAATTTCAGTATTGATAGGCATTATATAAGTACATCAGTGGAAATTTTTTCAAATTTTTCGATTCATATTTTCTTGAATTTTTTAGGCTTTGAAATTTTCAAAAAATTGTAAAAATTTTTTTTTGAGGGGGTATATGGCTGAATTTTTTTCCATAATTAGCTCGTACTCTAAGGTACAACATGATAATATTTTCAACCCCTCGAAGGGGGGTGGAAGTTGGTCAAAAAAAATGAAATGTGTAACAAGAGCGCCTCCTAAATTCACTTTTTTGCATTTTTTTTACGAACAACGCGTTTTAGAGAAAAAGTAGTATAGTAATAAAATGTTTCTCATTAAATTCTTTATAAGAAAGGGACTCATAATTTTTTTCGTATACCCATTAGGGAAGGAGATAGGGGACTACAAAATTGCTCCTAATACTAATAATTATTATGTATTACAATATCGCAAAATGGAAGTCGATTTCTCAGGAAAGGGTGGGGAGGAGGGTCAAAATTTTTTTTGAGGAGTTTTTTCATCTAGGGCAACATTTAGGACCACTTGTGACCGAATTTGGGTCAAGGGCCGTTTTCACTATCTTATCAGGAGAGACCCTTTTGAGCAAATCTTCATGAACGCCCACTAGCGCTACGCGTGGGGAAATATATTCACCAAAAAGTTGGACGTTAAATCAGATGATTACAAATGGTCTGAAACGCAAAGATTCGAAGACCCCACTCTCCCTTGACTCCCCCTTCCCAAATCAGGTAGGCTGTAATAGCTATCGTTTCTAAGTTGAAAACTCAGCTACAAAACTGCCTGTCCTAAAATACATTTTTTCTTATGACTGTATACTTTACCCGTAATGTAATACTTGCACACTGTTTTATAGCATAATTTGGCTCCTGAGTTGAAGAGATGAACGTATCATCTCTGAAATGCTCAAGACATGAGTAATATTTTTTCCCTTTTCATACCCCATCTTTTTCCCCATTGGAAAAATGTTAGAAGGCATTTTCATGAAAATTGAGATCTCACATGGTACGTGTTGGCTCCTTCCAATCGGGCAAAAATTTTTTTAGGGTGATGTGGGGTCGCATATAGAAAAAAGTTTAAGAGGTGGGACTTTCGTAAAAATAACAAAAATTATTTCTTATGTGAACGTTGAGAAATCTAATGTTGGTATTCTCATTTTATTTTATCACACGATATGAAGCAAAGAAAAAATTTCAAGGCTCTGAAAGTCTCTCCAACCACCTTCAAAATTTTGATGAAACACCATAATGCGTCCAATCAAAGATCTGAGAAAAGCACCACTAATAAAATTTTTTATGGATATAATTTTTTTTTTAAGGGGAAGTTGGGGGGAGGGTTCTTATACTTTTGAGATCGATAATAAAGGAAGTGCATATATGGGTAGAGGTACATAATATATTAATATCTACATATCCAAATGGACATTGGTCAACTAACTACTGAATCAGATAGCCTGTAGTAGCATCGTTTTCCCATTAGGAACTTGGCTAAAATCTTGCAAAGCTCAAGCTTCGGATCTTCTTCGGACTCTTTTTGTTGCAAAATTTTTTAATAAGTTCTAATACTCGTAAAACTATTAGGAAAGGGTATTCTGAAAGGTCGCTTAATGGTAATTTCGAAAAAAGTGTGAGCATTTTTATTCCTCAAAGTGGCCGTGTGTACGATAGTAATTTAAATGCGTGTATACGATCGATATGAAAGGTATTGGAGGATAATAATGGCGGATACCACGTTCCATGTTCCACGTTCCACATTGAAATTTAATTAACCTTTTCCGTCGTCTCGACGTTTTGTTTCGTTTAGCCATTATTAGCTTATCGGCTATATTATCAAATTATTTGTCGTCGAGGGAAGGTTGGTGGAAAATAATTTAATTACGAGTATACATACTGGTAATATCTCCCCTACGAAATGGTAACTTATTAAGGCCGATACAGCGTGGATTATGTACGTGGAATTTATGGACGACTGGAATGTAGGGGACGGAGACGCGTGCGCTGTTTGTTCCCTTTGTTTTTTTTTTTTTTCATTAGGTGAATAATGACTCGATATTATAAAGTGACGACTGACGAGGGCAGCTGAAAAGTGAAAATGTATCCGATATCCATATATCGCGCCGAATTATTAAATTTACAAACATTTTACTCGTACATCGTCGCATGTAATGTAACTAAGTAAATGCGGAGAGGTGAGGAGCTGAGGACATATTTCAGTTAACGTTTTGATACACGTACTTCCGTAACTCATTCGTCGTCTACGACTCGGATAAATCGGCGAAAAATCTGCGCAAATTTATGAATGAATCGAGATGGAAAAACCAGTAAGTGGAATGCCGTCGTTGTGTTTTACAATACTTGGAACATCCTGCCTGGTGCCTGTGCTCAGTGCGGACAATGTAGTGCCTTATAGTACGTATGTAGCTGGAGCGATGCATCTACGAAGAAAGAAAAAAAAAACTCCATTTCCGGAACACAGCTTAGTACAGAGGGCGAGTAGCCGAGTAAGTATGGGTAGGAAAAAAAATCATGTCAACGTTATTTTAATGAATGAATATATTTCTTCATTCTTGAATACGGCGTATACTACTACTACACACGTACGTGTAGAAGTAATAAGTATACCGAAGAACATCTGTAAATTTAGCTGACGTCATAGATTGACCATAGTGCAGTATTTACGCAACACCTGTTCGAAAGAGAAAGAGAAAATGCTATAGCGATATGGCAGAAATGGAAAAAGGATAGAGCACGAACTCGGAGACTGGATAGAGAGCCGGAAGTGTCGTGTTATAAGCGGGTACCCGCAATTTCCGTACGTTGTGCGGTATGGCGACGCGGAAACCGCCGAAACACCCTCTATTTAGGGAGTTCTTACGAGTCCGATAATAGGGATAGATGTCGTGTGGCGATATCGCGGATACACGTAACGTGTTCGGGAGACGGTACGGCGATCATGGAAGATACGAAGATCGGCGCGGCGGTCTTCGACCTGTACTCAAGACGTTCGTCTTTCCAACGTGAAGCCATCTTTCCGGAGTAATTAATCAACTCGACAGAGACGGCGAGAGTGACGTTTTATAAAACCAACGATCTCGCTTTTCGACAACAATAGCTTGGTTACAAGTGACGTGACGCGAGTCGATGAGATGTTTAAAACAATACCAGTAATGCGGCCTGCGTAGCCATAGCGTTATTAAAAGGGTTGATAATTAACAATAAAAGAAGTTTATACCATGGTTGTATACAGTGCTGGAAACCATGAGATCAGTATTCAATAACAACGAAAACAAATATTGTGATTTATATAGGTAATATACGTACGTTCAGTTCTCCTGCATAGATATCTCTATGGGCGTAATTAAAGGGTGGTGAAGGTGGGCCGCAGTTCACCTTAATTTTATGAGAGCTTTCCTAAAATTTAAAAAATTCCTTGGGAATTGAAACTTATTTTAGTTATTGTTCAATTGTTCATTAAAAAAAATAAATTACAATTTTTTTGAAGGCGATACTTTCAATGTTCTATACGAATTAATTTTTTTATATTTTATTTTATAACTTGAATTTCGCTAAGCGTCCTGAAAAGACAGATTTTCAACCTTTCTCTCTCTATTTAGAGGTTGAAATCAAGCATTGGGAATTTTCCAAAGAAAAATTTGAATTATCTAAATTAAAAATGAAAAACAAAGTAGGGTTTTTCGGCGTCCTTGAGAATCAAAAGTATTGTAATCTTATTCAATTTTATTTGAGAAATAATTTATAAAAAAATTTCTATTCTAAAAATGTTATTTCCAGTTTCATTTTATAATAGGTGCATTTTTTGTTCAGAATATTTGTAACGTGTTATTAGTGATTAGCCAATGAAATTTTGTTATTCGGGCTAAAAAATGAAATTAAAACTGGTAAACACCTCACGAGTCAATTAAAAGTTTGACTTGAAATCTCAATTCATAGTCCACCTAGAAGCTTGACTCCAATTTCGTTCTTTTCACTCCAATTTCATTATTTGATTCTGACTCCATCCTTTCCAATTTCCATCCTTCGATTCTGAGGAATAGTGAATTTGAGAACATCTCCATATTCCTTTGACTCTGGAGGACAGCAGTGAAATTTCATTCTTACTTCAACGGTAGCATTGCTAGAATTTTCTTACAGAGAGGGGCGGGGAGCATTCTGATAAAATTTTTCACATCATTTTTTTTCAATTTTTTTTACTCACCTATTTTATAATTTTTAATTAAAATTTTTTTTTATTTTAAATTTAAATAGGCCAATTATAGTTGGGTTTATAAGGGAAATAAAAATAATCTTTTTTTTAAATTAAATTTAAATAATTAAGGTAAGGGGGTTAAGAAAACTGAAAATAAAGTTTAGGTTATTAATTTTTCGTCCAATTATTTTTTATTTAAAATTAAAATTTTGTCGATGTTTATTAAAATCATTCAAGTAATTAAATAATTGAAATGTCAATGAATACTCAATCTTTCAATTTCTTCGAATTTTAATGATAGGTACCTTGATATACGAGATTTCATAGACACAAAAATAACGATGTATTAATAACGTGTGACTGTGTTCGAGTAATGAAAAAAAAAAAAATGTAAGCAGCCATGCCGCATTACTGGAGCTGAGTTTTTAATTGGAGCTTGTTTTGATTTACTAATAACCTTGCTTAACCGTTCATGACTACAGGCCACACCCAATACCAAGTCTGAAAACCCCTACCCTATCCTTTCCAAAAACACTTAAGAAGTTGAATTTGGCACAAATGTAGTATTTCTTGCCATGAAATAATCATGTGAACACATATTTCTCAAATTATAGCTATTTGAGGGTGCTCAAATTATCTTCAAATCTTGATAATCCGCCATTTTGGATCCATTTTGACTCAAATTTAGGTGGTTATATTCTGGTCACAAACTAATCCTACACACAAAGTTTGACCATTCTAGGCCGATTTGGTGATGAGATATGGAAGATTCATGAAATTTCCTGCAGCAATTTCCCCTCCAAAAGCCGTTTTTTGCTCTAACTCCCCTCCAAAATCACTGAGGAAGCTAAAATCAAAATACGTTTGTCACTTGGGCTCATTTTATCATATGACACAGCAATAAAAAATTTTCGACCCCTCCTGTACCCCCACCACTATTTTAGGTTGATAACCCCGCCTTCCCCCTCCAACATCATGTATGGAAGTGAATTCGGGATATAGTATACAACTTATCCCCAATAACCATATGAATTCATATTAATTACATTTTTACCAACTTGAGGCTCCTCAAGCTCTACTCAAAATTTTGATAATCCGCCATTTTGAATCCATTTTGATCCAAATTCAAGAGGTCATATTGTGGTCACCAACTAACCTCACACACAAAATTTGACCTCTTTAACTTGATTTGGTGGGGAGATATGGAAGATTCAAGAAATTTCATGACTCAAAACTTCCTCAAAAAGCCGTTTTTTGATCTAACTCCTCTCAATATGCACTTAGAAGCTGAAATTTGGATATGTTAGTATCCGTGACTCACTCTTTCATATGAAATCAAAAACGAAAAATTTGAGCTATTTGCCCCTTCTCCAGCCCCCTCAAAATTTGAGTGATCCGCCATTTTGAAATTTATCGAAAAACAAAAAAACTATTTTTGCGTATTTTCAAGAAGAGTTCCTCACCAAATTTTGAGCGAATTTTATGAATACGCCGGCGCTACGCGTGGGGAAAAAAATATATATATATACCAAAAAGTTGGACATTTGCCAGATGATTACAAATGGTCTGAAACGCAAAGATTTGAAGACCCCACCCTCCCCCGACCTTCCCTTCCCAAATCAGGTAGGCTGTAATAGCTATCGTTTTTATTAAAAACTCAGCTAAAAAACAACTCAGAGTCAGTCAATTAGGCTCTAACTCTATCTCCAGAATATCTTCTAGTTTAACTTCAGAGCATTTCTCAACCCAGAACTTACCCAATTTTATTAACATAAATCATAAATTCTCCTTAAAGAGATATGGAAGATTCAAGAAATTTTTTGATTACTATTTTTAGCTTCAACCCCCCCCCCTCCGCCCTCCAAATTCACTACAAAGAAAAAATTTGATATTTTGGTGTCTTTCTTTCACTTCATCATATGACACTAAAATCAATAGTTTTGAAGCTTTGGGTTCTCTCCTACCACTCCCCTCTGCGAAATCGGATCAAAAATCTGTTTACGAACATCTCCCCAATCGATTTTAAACCATTTTTATGCATATTAACTATGTTCTGTGGTAAGCCCGTAAATGAATTATTTGCATACCATCATCAACGTTGGCTAATGACGGTATGAGGTTCCCTTCCCTCTTTTCCAAATCCCTTAAGGTGTCGTAGCAATAACGTAGTTTTTCTTTGAAAACTCATTTAAAAAAATTTTATTCCCCTCATTCAATTGAAAAACAAAAATATTAGGCAGCAATGCTTCCACTTAAAAAATTTGTATTGCAAAGTACGATGCACCCTCTGGTCAGTATTCGAAGTATCTATTATCAAAACCACGTTAATTTCGAACGATTTTCGGACGCGTGAGTAAAGGTCAAATAAAAAAAATGCTGCTTTATGGGTTGATCCGCTATCTTTAAGGTTTCAAACATTAATAATTTTGATTCGTTGTTTCCTCTTCACCACTTTTTCTTCGCTGGATGATTGCTTCGGCGCATAGACTCGAAATCAAGATGCACGTTTCAAAACGTTAAGAAAATCATGACTCCGCTTAGGCCACTCGAAATTTCGTCTCATTCGTATTGTACATTCGAAGGCTATTTTCTTTTTCTATCTAACGAGATGTGCTTGCTGATCTCAAGAATAGCCGTTAGATGAAGAAGTGAAGTTGGTGGGTTGCGCGACGTTTAATACGTGGTATCGCGTTGTCGAGCACGATTACGAATTTATTAGGCCAAAAGAAGTCGTAAAACTTTTAAGGCGGAAGGTGACTGAGTGAATATGGCTAGATTTGTTCGTAGTCCGAACTCTTTTTCCAGTCACGCATTAAGAAAAGCATTATGCACCGATTACCGCCTGCTTGCGCTCGTATTAGGTACGTCCGATGCGAGTGTACCGTATAGGAGCTCGCGTACGATACCGGAGTACGAGGATCCAGGTGCGACGCGTAACCGTGGGATAATCTGATTCACAGACGTGATGGTATATTCCGTACACCCACTAGTCCGATCTTTTGATGACTTCTCACGAAGATAGAAATCTATTTCATTATCTTGCCTCGGCGACCGAGCGCAAGAGCACTTGGCGCGGAGGAAGTTGATTTTTGAAATAGACTAGCGTTTCCGATACTGAGGTGAGTTGGGTTCTACGGGTAAAGAGTCGTTGGGTTTTTTTGTACCTGTCGATTGAAAATATTTTATTTTTTTGTCGTGATATATTTTTTAAATGTTTTTGGACAATAAATTGAATAAATATTCAAATTGAGTGCAAAATTATAGGATTCGATTAATTTAATTGAAAATTTTAAAGATTTTTTTTTTTCAATAGAAGTTGATAGTTCTGCGATATTTATCTTACGTTAGAAAGTTAAAAATACGTAATAATGTTCCTAAGTTATTAGGCTATAATTTCTTTTTCATGCTATTTTTTTCATTTATTATTATAATTAATTTTATGTTTAGGGTTTTTCAAAAAAATGTTACCATACAAAATTTTTAAAATTGGAAACTAATTTTTACTGTTTTTCTTTTTCCATTTCTTTATTTCTTCGAAAAAAGGAAGTGACTGAGCAAAGAATGCCAAATGACTTCAAATGAATATGGCTAAAATTCAGCCCTCTCATTTGATGAGAATGTTTTTCAAAATAGGTCTCATTTCAAAGAATTTTTAAGTTTTAAAAAAATACCTCAAAATTTTAAAAATAAAACTGAAATTCCAAAAAATGCCTATGATTTTCATTATAACAAATTTTTTATTTAAAAGTTTTTAAAAAAATCCAAAACGGGTTCTAGCTCAAAAAATTTTTAATTTTCAAAAAACATCTTGAAATTAAAAAAATCCAAAATCCTAGTTTCATTTAAAAAAATTTTTAGAAATGAAAAAATATATAAATAGAACTGTTCTTATTTCGAACTCCTATCTTGGACATTTTTCATGTTTTTGTATTTTTTTCTTCACTTGGATTTTTTTGAGAATTTTATAATAAGTTTTGAAACTTTTTTTATTTTTTTATTCGATTGTTTTTATTAAATTTTTGCCCATTTCTTCAATTTTTGAATATTTTTTCAATATTTAGACACTTTTCATTTTATTCTGCAAATATTTTACCTATTTTGGAAAATTTTTTTCGTTGACAACTCTTCAGAGTCAGTTTTGGAAGTCAAAGTTGAGTGGTTTTCCGCTTCTTCTTGGTTGTGTTTTTTTTTTTTTTTTGGAATAGCATAATTTTTCTAAATACTTATTTACTGCACACAGAACTCGAGAAATTTTTTTAATATTTAAAAAAATATAAATCGTGAAAATAGAGGCATTTATACCTATCTCTGTTTCGTTTTTCAGTTTTATGTAAAATTTTTTTAAATAAAATGACACAATGGAGAGGAATTTTGACATCCACCTCCTCTTTTATGTTCACAAGGGTGATAGATGTTTTGTATATGTTTCGTTACTTCGTTGTACAATACCTGGGGAAAAATTAGTGGTGATTTTTTTCCAAAATTCCAGAGATTTTTTGAAAATCACCAATTTCCAGTGGCGTACCGAGGACATTCTTCGGGGGGGGGGGGGAGAAAACCAAAAATTGCCAACTAATACCATGAAATTTTACCAACTGTTGATTTTTTTTTTTTTTGCTCCACGAAAATAAATAAGATGTCACAGTCTTGTTAGTCGTCAAAAAATGTAAAAATAGCTGTAATAATACTGCGCAAGTGGTCAAGTTTACCAACTTTACGCTAAAATCCAAATTTACCAACTTTCCAAAAGCCAAGGGGGAAGCTCCCCCTCCCCCCCTTTCGGTACGTCCCTGCCAGTTTCATATTTTTCAAAAATGTTTATATTAAGTGAATTGTATCGGGCTCCATTTCAGCTCTTCAAGACTCGAGAGATGAATTACGTTGAATTTTATATGCTTCAGGACTTTTCGAAGTATCATTTATGTTGTCATCGGCTTCGTAGTCAAATGGCAAGTACTTTTCTCTCGGGATGGAAACTTTAATACATAAATTTTTTTTAAATACGTGACATTAAGTATATGACAGCTGTGATATTTTTCAAATGAAATAGAAATTTTTTTAGACTCCTAATTCAATTTAAAAATGGTGATTAGCAACCTTTGGATACTTTGTGATTTTTAGAGAATTTCAAATTTTTGAAAGTTCTAATTACTGCAAGGTGTATCCCTACTAAGTATAAGAAGTTATCTTTGTTTCAGCGTCTTTCTATGATTGCTTGAGGGAAGATACTCGCTCATTATTTCCTCTATTTGTTGAAAAAAAAAAGAATAGAAAAAAAAATTATATTATGGAACATCGGAGCGTTTTTTGAAAGAAAAATAGGAACTTCTCTACATAAAGTGTTAGTACTTATTTAATTGCGCTTTCTAGGACATCATTTTGACCGATGTAATTTTCTATTACCTAACTTGTGGTTTTTTCTATAAGGTTAAGGTGTTCGTATGATGATATCGTGACATTTTTCTCCAAGGTGTATAGTAAAGAATTTCCGCTACTATGAGGAGGAGGGTGAAGGGATGGATCCAATGTATGTTGACAACAAGTTTCATTTCTGCCTCCCACCAAGAAATTTGCGCGAGTCGACTTCTGTGGTTTGTTAAATATGGTTGTGGGGATAATTGCACCCATGTCGGTTGATTCTAAGAATGTTTGTTAAAATTTGTCAGTTTCTCGGCGTAATTTTGAAATTGAGCCAAACATCAACGCGACGCAGTCGCCAAATGTAGGAGATATTTTTCGATATTACCGAAAATATCGTTTTTTACCTCCGCGATGCAGAAATGTCGAATTTTTTCGCATCAGTTCGCACAGTTCGTCGAAAAAAAACCAGGATAACGGACGTAGAACAGGGTCAACGCGAAGTTCCTATCTAAAAGTAGTCGGCTATGGCTATAGGTATACGAGTATCAGAACGATATAATTTATGGTATGAATGTTGCGCGGCGGAACCCCCTCGTACGCGTGCAATTTCCTGTCGACCGTATCTACCTGCATTTTAAAGGTTTTTATCGATGAAAAGAACTTCCGCGCACGAATAGTCTGAATTTTTAGCGCATAGAATAAAACACGGACGAATGTGGAAGCGGATACAGCGGGTGAATTTTCTCGGATTTGAACTAGATAGAAATGGGGAAAATTCGCGATGTCTGCGCTCTCGACGCTGAGATAAAGGGGGTGTTTGGTGTTCGCTGTCGGTGTAATTTGGGGTGGTTTTTTATCTCGAATTCGCGAATCGAGGTTTCCGTTTGGTGCTGAAATACACACCAACTTTGCAACTTACCTATTTCGTAATTCGTAACTGTGAATATTTCCGTTGCATTTGTACGAGTACGAGTCGACTATGAACTGCGAATGGTTGAAGACATTGTTGTATCTTGCATTCATTGGTATAAGCTACTTGACTGGTGACTACTTCGAGATCGATGACTATTGCTCATGCTCGCTGTTTCATTTCCCTCTAAATGTACTGTGTAACTAATAGGATGGAGGGTCTTCGAATGACGTATCTGTTGAGAACAATTTGTGTCTCAACCTTTTCCTGTTCACAGGTTAAACGAACGTGACGAAAAATTTGTAATTTTATTTCATTCTGTTTATGTTTATAGGTGTGACCGGAATTGTATTCGCTTCGGACAGCGCACGATAAGTGAAACAAAACAGATCTACCTACAATCGACCGTTGACGGTTATTAAAAAGTCCAACAGTTAAAACGAAATCAGTGTAAAGGATGGACACGGGTGAGTCGAAGCGTATCGAACCGTTACGATGATTACGCTCGAGTTTACACGATAATACCGTAAAAAAAAGACAATATTGAACGGTGAACGCTGAAATAGTGGGAAAAAGTAGACAGTTTCGGATTCGGTTGGAAAGAATAATCGTTTGCATTTGATACGAAACTTAACGATGAGTGGTAATCTTTTTCATTACAAACATGCACATTGCATACTCATAGACGTACCGAAACACTTGTTGAGGGAAAGGCGAAGAAAAAAAGATTACCAACTCAGTCGTATAATTTTTTCAAATTGTTGAAAAAGTAATTCGACTTATTTTATTTCCCGTGTTCCTTTTATCTCACAATTTTCCAAATATACATGCCTAGGCACACTGCACACTAGGGGGGTCGATTTTCACTTTTTTTGGAAAATTGAGTATGCACCTAGTTCAGTAGTTGCAAAATGATCCTAAAAGAATGTGAAAAAAATTTCAGCCCTCTAGGTTAATATTTACCCCTTCCATAATTGTGAGTT